>ML769338.1:239797-476058 GCA_009732865.1 Stipitochalara longipes BDJ | reverse complement strand
CTCTGGGATGAACACCTGCTAATGGTTGTAGATATTGGCAATGCCAAGATTGCTGGCTTGGAGACAGACCTCAACCTCGATTCGAATAAGTATGAGTGGGTTCTAACGGCTTTTTACATCTCATACATTCTGTTCGAATGGATGAGCATACTTTGGGAAATTGTGCCTGCACATATATACGTCACGGTTATCGTTTTATCCTGGGGATTGATTGCCTCGTTACAATCAGTCGCAACCTCATTTGCAGGTCTTTTGGTCCTGCGGATACTACTGGGAATCGGAGAAGCCGGATTTACAGGCATACCATTCTACCTATCCTTCTTCTTCAAGCGTGAAGAGCTGGCACTTCGAACAGGGCTATTTATATCAGCGGCACCCCTTGCAACCTCATTTGCAAGCACTTTGGCATATTTCATCATCAAGCTCGGCAAATACCTACCAATTGCCCCTTGGCGCCTCCTCTTCCTCGTCGAAGGATTCCCTAGCGTCCTAGTGGCGGTCTACTGCTGGCACATCATCCCTGACAGCCCCAGCACAGCAAGCTACCTCACCAAACGCGAGAAAAAAGTTGCTCGCCTTCGTCTCCGCAAGCAAAAAGACCCCAAAGCCTCCCACAAACTCAACCTAAAGGAAGTACTGGCCACTCTCTCCGAACCAAAATCCTACCTTACAGCCTTCATGTTCTTCTTCACCAATATGGCCTTCTCCTCTATGCCCGTCTTTCTCCCAACGATAATTCACGAAATGGGCCACACAGTCCTGATCTCGCAAGCGCTCTCGGCACCACCTTACCTCCTCTCTTTCATCATCGTCATCTTTACCGCCTACCTATCCGATAAATTGCAAAACCGCTCCTACTTCGTGATTTTCCACGCCTTACTTTCCGCCTCCGGTTACGCATTCCTGGCTCTTGCCGGCCGCTTTGGGCTTGGGGCCTGGTGGCGTTACGCAGGCATATATCCAGCTGCCATTGGCTTCTTTTCCGTCATCACAATTATTATTACCTGGACGATCAACAATCAGGAGAGCGAGAGTAAGCAAGGGACAGGGTTTGCAATGCTGCAGCTTATTGGGCAGTGTGGACCGCTGGTTGGCACGAGGTTGTACCCAGAGAGTGATGCACCGTTTTATGTTACTGGAATGGCAGCCTGTGCTTGCGCCATGGTGTTTGTGGCGTGCTTGAGTGTCGGTCTGAGGGTTTACCTGGGGCGAAAGAATAGGTCAGGGAACGCGGAGTATGGGATGATTGGGGATGAAGGGGTGGGATTGGTAGGGAGCAGGAGGAAAGAGAAGGAACCGTTCAAGTATATGCTTTAAAAGAGTGTGGTAAATAAGCTAACGAGTTCATGACCTTAATGAAAAAGTATACAATAAATGGTATAAACACAAAGTCTCCGATCTTCATTCCAACTTTCAGTTAAAATTCAAGAATCGTGAGGCTTATATAGAATAGCTAACCTCCTGCTCCCCACTTTGTCCTTTGACTAAACACCAATGAATTCCATTTGGTGTCATCCCTGCCCAGATTAATTCTCCTTAGTCTACCAAGTCCAGAGCTATCGTCATCTCTATAACTACATCTCAAGAACTTAATACCGAACCCTCGCTGAGACCACGTGATCGCTAACGAACCTCCGACAAGCTCCCCCTGCTCGCCGTTTAGCGACCTTTTGCTTCAGGCAAAACGTGTGCACAGCCCACCGCTTTCAACGTCTCCCTACATATTAACATTACACATTACACATGCTCCCCGGTTTTGGCGTCCTCTCCGGCCTCACGCGATGCAGCGCGTTGCCACATCAGAGCTGCCTCCAGCTCAAGCTCGAGCTCTAGCTCGCGGCCCAGCATCACGATGGATCCGGCCCCTCGAGCCCAAGGCATCTATCTTCCTCGGCATCCGGCCCGTGGAGGGCATCGGACGAGAAGTCAGGGATGCGCTGCTAGAGTACACAGATCCGCAGCAAGCCGCTGAATTCGTCTTTAGTTCGTCACCGGCATCGACTCTGTCGCAGGAGTGGCGGATCATCGTGGTGTCGGAGGACACGGCGCACTGCTATGAGATCGATGCCGGCGCGATGTTGATCCCGACCAAGCCACAGTCATGGCGCGCGCTCACGCGTAGTAATCTTGCTTGGAGATATCCCCGCATTGGATACACGGTGCACAGCGTTGAAGAGATTACTAAGCAAGGTATTATCCTGTCGAGGCTCCAGTCTAGGATCTGGCTAACGCCCTGTATAGCGGTCAAGATTTCGTGGCCCATGAAGTATAGTCTGTATTCGGAGAACTCGCAAAAGTTTGCCTACCGCTTGTTTGAAGCTATTCGACAGCCCAATCAGCCTCCTACCGTGTCTGATGTCCTGTCCGGACTTGACAGGATCCCTGAACCTTTTAGGACACTAAACAACCGGTGTCAGGCCGTTGTCCTCACCGTGTTAGTATCATTACAGAAACGATCCCAGGCAGCCGCGAAGAACGCAATTGGTGTTCCTGTAACAACAGTTGTTAAGAAGGGAATTTGGGTTATAGACATCTCAATATCGTGTTTTGTCCTAGCACTGTTTGCACTAAGGTTGTATATACAACTCCTCATTGTATTCTTTGTTTTAGCCCGTAATAGGGACTTACTTAAAGCCTCAGAAGAGCTGAGGAACATAGCCGATGATGTGAGGAGGTTTGATGGTTACGAACGGCCAGAGAAGGATGTTGATAGGATGGTTTAATAACTATAAGTAAATCTCCTTGTGTACGTATAATTCTGACTCTCAATCTCGGCGTTTCAGTTCTATGTCGTTGTCAATGTGAGATCAGGTCCTTTGTACGTGAAGGTAGTCGAAAAGGGATCATCATTTACCGAGAGAGTCGAGGTCCGAATATTTCCCAGCTTCTCCCTCCCACTTTCTAGATAATGCGTCGTATGCATGGTCTTACATATCTTCTCCGTGAGCATTCCATTGACCAATGTGTGCTGTTCTTTGTGATGAGGGTCGGTGATGTGATTAGATGGAAGTTAAAACTATTCTGCGCAAGAAATCACGTGGCAATCTCATGGCCTCTGATTGCATCCTTACAATTCTGCATATATTCACTATGTCTATCTGCACGGTTTGGCGTCTGATGATTGTGTATTGAAGTGCATTGAAGGACTCGTATGTGTCATCATTCCTCCATTTCAAAAATAACCTCAAATTACCCATTAAATTGTGCTGAGTAGGAAGCAGAAATTTGGAGCCTCACTGCACGCGTAGCACCACTCCCTCGAAATGGAGAAGCGAGCGAGGCAAGCCAGCTCCTGTATGCCTTATTAGCATCACTCGCCAAGAGCAAGGACATTCAGCTCACCCTATTTCGGCAACTTCTTCTCGATCACCTTTATTTTCTTCTTCATTTGTTTCTCGTGCTTTTTGACTTCTTTTTTTGCTTTCGTAGTTCCGTGGCCAAGTGCAGCGTGCTCATGCGTTTCCGGCTGCTTGATATACTTGTCTAGAGCAGAGGATTCTTGACGGTTGCCATTGCTGCTGTCTTGGTTGGTGGAGGTACTGTTGTAGTTTTGGCTGCCGGTGTCAGAAACTTGATACATTGAATGTAACTTAAGATCTTGGGAGAAAAGAAGCAAGCGCTTACGAAGTGGAACCCCAAGAAGCTGCGTCTGACATGTCGATGTGAATGAGGTTTGAGGTTTGAACTCGAGGGTTTACAGTAAATTTGAGAGTTTGAAAAGTGAGCAGGCGAGCAAGAGAAAAGTCTGCGAGAAGACTGGCAGTGATTCGAGCTGTTTATAATGTCTGACTCTCTCCGGGCGGTGACATTAGTATCTTATATATACCTACGAATGAAGGTATTGTGTCATCATTTACGTCTTAGAGCTATCGAGCAAGATAAATACATTAGTCTTGGGGCTTGCAAAAAGTTTCAGAGTCCTGGGGTTTGCATCACTCGTGTTGGACTGGGTGGGGTGAAGGTGTTTTTGCGTGGGTGTCAACAGAGGGCGCAGCCAATCGACATGTTCGGACGAGATGAGCTACCTCAAACGCTGGGACTTGAATATCCATTTCTGAATTATCAGGCTTGAAGCATATTGTGAGGAATTCTTGCGTGGGTGGTAGCAGACGGGAACGGCCCAATCGACTCGGCACTTATACCAATGACATGAGAGGCCGCTGCCACGGAAGCTGGATCCTGGGCTCTGGAGCATCTGAAAGCGTCTCATTTGTCTCAAAATGTACAGTCAGAGTGTTTTTGCGTGGGTCTTAACTGATAGACAAAGCCCAATCAAGGGGCTGCTGCTAGTACTCGATTCCTAGTCTGGAGAATCGGACGGGGAAAGCGCATCATATGTCTTGAAATGTATGGTCAAAGTGTTTTTGCGTCTCCACTCCAGGCCTCCATTCCTCAGCCTCAAAGCCCCAGCCATAGAACTATTTAGGGCTGGGCTGCACTGTGTATCTGAGATTTTGCGCCCCGAAATCCTTGTGCCGGTGCATGAGCGGCTCCAATAGTTTTCTCGTAACAGCCATTTTCCAATGGGACTTTTTGCGCGTCAGTCCCGTAGGCTCCCCACTGCTACGTTCAATCCAAAACGTTCCAGCTGGTCGATGCCATGACTCTTGAGTAGATAAATCAATTTTCATGAATACATTTCCAGGAAGAAGTACAGCTTTGGCGTGCGCCGAACAAGGATGTGCATTTTTGCGCGCCATCGCTACAGGGGCCCGTGAAACTCTCGACGTTCTGGTTCGATCATCCCCCTGAAGGGTGCCTTCTGACAGCAAGCCACACAGCGATCCCCGGCTGAGTGGCGCGCAAAAATTCAAGATAGGGGCTACCCCTCATGTAATGGCGACGAATTGTGAGTTACAACGTAATTTGATCGGCTAGAGCCTAGCATTGTTAGCTACCGGTGTACCCAAGTACCCTCCTGCATGCTCCGTCCTGTCGCCATCCACACTTCATTTATCCATTTATATTCTTCCGTTCGGATTAATTGTGTCCATAGTCCGTCAGCCCTACCGGTATTCGAAGGCTCACAAGCCCTGTTATAAGATCATGTCTCCAAGACCTGCTCGTGGACGGCGTCCAAAGACTTGGACGCACCAGCAAAAACGAAATTTGGTACGCCTGTACACTTTGACGACTCTCAGCAATGCTGAGATACTTGCTGTATTAGGAGGAGAAACATTCAGTCCTAGGTTGGTCATGTCGTTGATAGTTGCTGGTCCTAGTCTCAATAACTGATATGTGTATAGTGAACGCCATGCCTTGATGAAACTCAGAGAAATTTACTCGAAAGAGTACATCGAGGACTTGTATGGACTTCGACCCAGGAGCGAGGCAATCATGAGATCACGCCTCAAGGTCTTAAGGCAATCTCGCAGCTGCCGGGTTTCGAAAGCCGCACGCTACTCCCGACTCAAGATTCACTCAAACATTTTATCATCTAGGCCCAACAGTATAGCTTCAAACTTCGACCACAGTTTCAGAAAACTCCCGAACCAAAGATCCTGTAGTGGAGGTTCAATTTCCGAAGAACCCTTCAATGCTTTTCGAAACTACCATGCTGCCATCACCCCAGATCTCCAGATACACCTCTCTGAGTGTACTTTGCCGGACTCACAGCCAACCAATTCAGCTTTGTTGATGTTAGATGGGTCAACAGTATCAAATCAATCCCTTATAGCTCCTCCTGAGCTGGAATCAGCCGGACAGGACTGTCCATTTTGTCTTCAGCCGACATACAAATCTCGCGAATTTATTCAATCGTTAGATTGTGGTCATGTGTGTCATAATTGCTGTCTTTCGGAGTTTTTCAGTCGGCGTTCGCATGATTTTTTTGAATTTTGTCCGATCTGTAATGCGGAATTAATTCTTTCTTTAAAATCAAGCATCAACCCCAGTAAGTCCTCTAAATACCAAATTGCCATGTATCACAGAAGCCTAATCTATGCACAGGGGAACTCGTGCTAGCTTCTAAGAGTAAACGCGAATACAATACAGTTGATGAATCTGCCAATTCTACAAACATTTCAACCATTCCAACCCCAGATGAGCAACGGAACATTTTGGAAGTGATATCCAGTCCTGATGCTCCTTCCTTGACGAAGCAGCAAGATTCAGTAGATGACCTCGACAGCACTAGACAACGCCTACATAATCGATCGTCGTCATATATTGAACACGTCACTTCTGTGGTGCGCCTCTCTTTGTCCGACTCTTATCGAACAAGCACCTCGCTCTCAAGGGTAGCTTCTTCACTGGAATGGACAGTCTCTTCACGATCTAGTTGGATGTCCATGAGCTCAAAATCGACTGATACCGGATCTGCTCGGGCGTCTCTTCAAAGTGTCGATGAGCAACCACGGCAAGGACTTCTATCTCTTAGCCGGAGGATGCTCTACAAGGTTGCCCGCCCACTTGCGAAAGGCGAACGGGACATTTGGAACGAGATTGTCGATGAAGGGCAACTTCTACCAGCGCCAGAATCACGCCCTGAATATCCGGAAACAGGTCTCTTCGATCGAGCCTGTCCGGGTACTCTGCATCCCTTTGATAAATCCTGCAGTCATTGTGGCTATTCGATCGGGTGGTATCATATATTGAATGGCAGGTATCTGGACATTGACAGTTTGGGCAATACCAAACTGCATTATGCGGCGGCATGCGGTGGAGCGATACTGACTTTATCCTTCTTCCGGTTACTGGTTAGCCAAGGCGTCAATGCTGCAGCGAGAAATAGCTCAGGGCAAACCTTCATGCATGTTCTCAGGACAAGACAATTCATTCAGAGCCAGGGTCTCACCAGCTCGTGGGGCTACATTGCACTACTCAAATTTCTCTCGGGACTCAACTTCCCCTTCAGTCAAAGAGATTTTCACGGACGTACCATCGCACACCTCATCTGCAAGGATGGAGGTCTGTTTTCCGGCAAAATAATAACGGATTATCGCTTTTCCAAAATATACGAAATACTTCAAATCCTCAACACTGACATGAATATCTTGGACAACCATGGCTTCAACGCAGGAGACGAGTTATTACTCTCGGCGGAGAATGCCAATTGGTCCAGTATTGACAGCGTTTCCTTACTTGAACGCTTCCTAGCCATTTATAGACGCCCTGGCCTGCTCCAGACCAACTTCCGAGAAAGTATGGCAAAACCAGATTGGACACCTAGGACGTGGATCAAGTGGCTTCAGGAAGCCAATCTCATCGATTGGATTGATATCCATGGCGACACGCCTCTCACTGCTCTTCTCAAAAACCGGAGGAGTGAGGACCAGCAAGCAGCTCTCGCCAAGATGATTCCGAAGCTTGTGCAACTGGGCGTAGACGTCGACATGCGCGATAGGAAAGGACATACGGCCATCGCAATTGCGGCAATCCGGGGCTCGCTGTCATGCGTCCAAGCTTTAATTGACGCCGGCGCGAGTGTTAATGTCGTAAATTATAATGGGAGAGATATTGTGTCGATGGCTTCCTGGCGAATGAAGATGGCAAAGCAAGAAGGGAAAACCCAATGTTATGCCAGAATTCTGGCGTGTGCGAATCTTATCATGGACACACAGTTGAAGGAGACACGCAGTTAGACACATTTTTTTTTCGGGGCGTCTCATCCAATTTCCCTTGCAAACGAAAGTCCTTACGAGGGAAGTCAGATCGAAAGAGAATTGAACAAAACGATGGAAAGTTGAGCAAAACGATGTGAAAGACTTCAACTTATTGTAGCAATCCAAAAAAAAAATCAACAAAAAACCAAGACACAGTTAACTTCCTAAGTTTCGTGCATATTTTGCGTTTGTTTTCTAAAATAAACATGCCCATTCAGCTAACCATCCAGGAAAACCCGGCGGGCGGGAACACGAACCCACACCCACAAACCTCTGACCCCATCCACAACCCATAGCCCCATGCCAAAAAACCAAAGCCTCTACCCAACCTCCGCATCGAAAGTGTTACGCCTCGCCTGGGTAATGCCATACAAGTTCCAGTTTTGATTCTTGCCATCGGACGCTTGGGATTGATATGAAAGCAGGCAGGGGTAGCAGAGAATCAAAATCTATACCCCGATGTCTGGTTCCGAAATATCAATGCAGAGAAGAGGGCGGTCCACCTTGGTAATTAACACGAATCTAAAGCTCACTTCACATGAGAGAACATGAGGAAGGAGGAGGCTAGAAACTCGCGTGATTGTGTGATAGTCAGTGGTGAATTAGTTGTGGGAGGTACTTTAGCATTGAGGACATGCTCGTACGATGAAATCTCAGAAGAAATAGAAGTACAGATTATAATTACACCGTCAGTGACGATAATACAATATAAACATTATGGTATCGTGTCTCATCCATTTTATTCCAGACCTCGGAACGCCAACCCATCCAAATTCATTCATCACATCATTACCTCTCCACCCTCATTCTTTAATGCGTAGCATAAGCCTTGATAGCAGGCTCACTAACCACCTTCGGCAAATACGCAAAGATATTCAGCACCGCGAGCGGAATCAACGCTTCCGTCTCAATCACATCACTTAGACTCAACCCAGGAGCGACAATACTTCCACACTGTCCGCTCACACGCGAGAAACTGCCTGGTCCAGTATGCTGCAAAGCGTCGACGACGAGCGCGTATGCGACAGGGTTGTAGAGCACGCCTTCGTGTGTGTACAGCAGTCCAGCTGGCTGTGCGAGACAGGCGCCTTGCAGGTAGGTGTTCGAGACGCCGACGCCCCGCGCATCGTTCAGGTAGCCCGAAGCGGCGGTGCCTTCTTGTGGCTGTACGATTTCGTCGGTGAGGGAATAGACTGTTGTTGTAGGGACGTAAGCGGAGTCTCCACCGTTTGAGCGTAGTTTCGTGACGAAGTTACTGTTGTACTGCTGTTGGATGACAGAGGGCACGCATGCGATGTCGTTCGCGGTGGCGAAGCCGGGACAGAGGATGTAGGCGAGTACGGTGCCGTGGTAGTCTGGCGAGATGGCGATGTGGTCTGTGACGATCTTGGGGACGGAAGGCCAGTATTTGAAGGCCCATTGTGCGTCGAGAGAGCCTTGGGACCAGGTTACGATGGCAGGCTTCTTGGAGGTCATTGCGTAGAGGTACTGGAGCGCGTAGGCGACGTATTCGGCGTTGGATTGAGCGTCATTAAGCAGGTTCTGTGGGATGTTGAGGTAGACGGGGTCGGCGAAGGATTCTTGGGCGAGCAGCTTGCCGATGTTGGAGGAGAAGGAGGAGGCGCCTGTTGCGCCTGTTCCTGGGGACATCAAGACTGGTTGTTTGGCGCCCCAGGTGAAGCCGGGTGGAATGTAGATTGCTGCTCGTAGAGCAGATTCTGCAATGTCGAAAGGAGCATTGCCGAGAACGGTGTTGTAGAAAGTTTTTAAGAATGGAACGGGGGGGTTAATGTTGTTGGAAGATTGTGCTACCTGTTGAATATCAGCAAGACTCCTTTGGGCAATATGCGGAAGATGCATACAAGTCCTTGGATCACAGCTTGTAAATCGCTGGATGTAAATCCGTCCAAGAGCAGCGTCACAACATTCTGCAGAATATCTTGTTCGGGTGGTGGAGCTTGACTGGCACTGGTGATTCCAAAAGCACTGTTGGCCTCGCTGATCGCTTGCTGGACACTCGTCGGAGTTGAGGTTGGCTTAACCGCCTGGAAGAGTTTTTGTACGACTGCAGGAACGTCGGTTCCGAGAATCGTACCGTTGGCAATCGCCTCTGGATTTGGGTCAGTAGTTTCTCGGCAACTGTCGGTGTGGAGAACTTACGGGTAACGACACTCGCAGCATCGAGAGCATCTCCGAGATCAGAAATGACCGCTGGGACTGCTGATGACAAACTCCCAAGGCTGAGAACTCCGCTGATCAAACCGCTCACAAGACCTGTGATGGGATCTGTCTCAACACCTTGTGGTACGGGAAGTGGTTTTGGAGCTGGTGCTGCAACTGGTGTGGGAATGGGTGCTGGAATAGCAAGCACCAATGGCGCTGCCGCAGCGAGGAAAGCATAAGGCCGCATGATGAGGAAGGTTTGGGTGAGTAATGAAATGAGATAGTATACACGAAAGGTATAATATTACAGAGTATTGTACATAAAGAAAAACACAGACAGGATGAAGTGAGACAAGGGAAATATATGTTTACTCAAAGAGACACGGCTCGGAGAGTTTTCTGCAGGAACAGAAAGAAGCTGACTTTCGTCATTGGAGATCATGATGCTGCGGATACAATGATCAGCGCGAGGCTCAAGAGGAGGAATCTCCGATTGAAGAGTTTGCGAGTGCTGTGGGGGCCCTCGGCGATGAGGCTCTGACTCCAGAGCTCCCATGTGCAAGCAAACTATGTCACATCCAATGATATGTACAGCTCTGCTCTGATCCATCGGGTGTTATTCCCACGGGCTGTAAGGATCCAGCGGTCGAGGGTCTCCGTAGGGCGGTAGCTTGCAAAGCCAATTGAAGGGTCTGATGTCAGGGCCTTTTAGTCGTCCTCATCGGCAATTGACAACACAGTCCCCATCATCAGTATAGTACGCCATCATCGCGACTTTCGATTCAGGGTGCAATGACATCAGGCGTAGCTCAGGGTTCCATTTGACACCCATCACTCTCATCATGGTCGAGGACGGTGTTGTCGATCATATATACATGTGTGCTGGCATGGAGACGAAGAGACAAGAGCGAAAGCAGAACGTCATCCCGAACCCGCCGTTCTGTCAAGCTATTCTCGACCCGGTCTATATGATCGACGGCTATCGCCAGATTGGGCGGTGTGCCGATAGCTTATTTCTTAGCCGCATGGGATCCTTGGCGGCGGCTCGGCTGGGATGAGTGAAGACGACGTCAGATGAAAGATGGAGAGTGATTTTGGTGATGTTGTGACGAAGATGCGAGGAAAATAGGAGTTTAGAGATGAAAGTTGAGGTGGTGAGGATGAAAAAGAGAAGAGAAAATTGAAGGAGAAATCTCGCGAAGTCGGAACGGATAAACATTTGTTTAGCGCCAGTGCTGAGAAGTACGCAAAGTAAACTGAGGATGCGTAACTTTAATACTACCCACATTTAGCCTCATAGCATCATGCAGCACCCACAAGGCTCAAAACATACTTTCTGCCCTGCATCTCTAACTTAAGCTTTCATAACTCATTATTCTCTCCAATACCACCAAAAATCACTTGTCACTCGTTCTATGCATCTCCCCAAATCTTAACAAAATGTCCCGATCCTCGGGGTCTCCCCATTCAATTCCCGTAGGTCCCAAATCGCCTCCTTTCCCACAAATCCACATTTTCCACAACATCCCCATAATTGAAACCACAAAAACATGCTGCAACCCAAGTTCAACAACGCTTATGCACGCATAAAAACTCAACTCACCCATCCACCCACCCATCCCATCCATACATTCCCTCCTCCTCCTTCACACCGCTCAAGCGCAAGCGCTTAACGATCCAAATCCGATCGCGTGCGGAACCATCTCCTTCCCGCAGCATCTGTCTCAGCAACACCCCATCATGACGCCGCGCCCCACCCAGACCCATGTGCAAATCCCCCTCCTCGCTCAACCGCCCACTAGACACCAGACCGCAAAGTAAGACAGCCCATCCACACGCACACCCACAACACAAGATATTACAAAACAACCGCATTTTAAAATATTCACTTTCCCATTTTCCTTAGCGCGGCGAATATAAGGGGGTGTGTCATGCGCTCCCTGAGCAATGGAGGCCTGTGACCACACCACCCCCATCCGTCTTAGTAAGTTAGATATAGGGGGAGGGAAGGAGGGGCGGAGAGGCTCGCGCCGAGTTTTCCCGGATGGTGATAGATTGTGATTGATGGTTGATAAGGGAATGGAAATAGAAACAGCAATCAGCAATCAGGAGTCGCGGTATCGTGAATGATATAAGCATGGGCGTGTATATGTATCCATGAACGCAGAAATTAGAAATCAGAAATCAGATCTTACCGGGAATTTGTGCTTTAGCTTTGAGTATTGAGGCGATTTCGTGGGGGTACCTTGGGTGAGATTACAATTAAAGGAGGAGAGGGAGGTGATATGGATAGGAGCAATCTTCGGATCCTGTTTAGGGCGGAGCACGAAGTAACTCTAGACTCTGAAAGAAGGGAGGGATTCTGGATTTTTGAATGTCTTAGGGTCATCAGTCGCAAGTCTAGACCTTCCCTGACTCCAAACCTTTCTTCTTTTCGCCACCCCCTTTAGCGAAGAACAGGCCATATCCAACCGCAATATTCCGCTGATTCACATTCCCCGAGAATAAACACACAATACTGGCCCTTATAGTGAAGAATCTCGAATTAATAATTAAGCTGAAGGTAAAGTTAAGTAAGGTATCCCTGTATTCATCCCATCCCATCCAATCCAAGCCATAAACCCAGTAGTATCCTTTTCCTATCCCCATCCAAATCATCAACCCGCAAAAGTGGTATCTTCCCCCCAAAAGTCCCTAATCCAACCCCAAGCCAAAACCAAAACACCAACCCATGCCATATAAATTCAAGCCCCATGAACCATCTTCGCAAAAACGACTGTGTATGAATGGGAACCGAGAAGAAAAGGTAAAAAGGACGCCCACAATGAACCACCGACAGATGAGAATGAGAAATGAGATGTAAATCGCGTGTGCGTTTAGAATCTTAATCGGAAAAGAAAGAAAAGAGAGGAGTTGTAAAACTCAAGTAGAACGTGTGCAAAATCAAAGCAAAGCATGAACATCTTATATTGCGTACATATCCTCTTCTGTTCCTTTCCTTCTTCCTTCCGCTCCTCTTTACTAAACCCTTCTTCGATTTCATTCCCAATCCATCGATTTCCCCAGTCTAAGGCCACCCAACCCAATGCCCCAGAAATGCAAAACACAAAATATTCGAAGTTTCGATAAAAAACAAAGGGGGGGATATCTGTACTTGGCGCAACCGCATGAAAGCAAAACAATACAAAACAATAAAGCACAAGTTGGCAAATTAACTAATTCTTAGAGCTCAAAACGACAGGACCAGGTGGGAGAGGAAGGGAAAGAGAAGAGGAAAATATATGCTACACTCCGACCATGCAGCCCGCTCGCCAATTTCACAGGCTCGAAAACGCCGCTCGTATGCTGCCCTGTCCTAAAAGCCCCCTAACACCACCCAACCCAAGCTACAGAAAACAAGACATGATGATGATGATGATGATGAGAAGGAAAAAAGAGTGATGCAAGCGTGTATGCGAAAGATAGGAGGTCTATGGTGTTGCTCGTGTACGTACTCTGCTGAATAAGGCGTCTGCTTCGGAACCGAGGACCGAGAAGGCGGATGAGATGAGAGAGGATGATTTGAGTTAGGGGTGACGGTTGTGATGAGTCATACAACTTCAAAAGGGGGAATGTCGAGGCGAATATCGTATCGATATCGATATCGAAATGAGCTAGGAGCTGAACGCAGCCATCATCGTGTAACATCTGGTGGGGTGCTCAGATGCAGGTTGCCTTCAATGTGGCTGATGTGATTTGAATGGATTTGAGCTCAGCAGTGGATGAGCGCAGGGTTGATGTTGTGCAGGCGGTCTGCACATGTGAGGGAATACGAGATAGCCGGGGTCCCGAGCGAGGCCGCGCTAGCGAAAGGGGGGACACATGACCAATGGCGGAGCACACCCTCAACCACAACATCGATCGTCGCGCACCCAATCACGCGCCGCACGCGCTTCACGTACGCGGCACCTGCTGACTCTGACTTTGCTGCTGCTGCTGCTGTTGCGAAGACAGACTTCGCACCAAGCGGTTATCGCCCCCGGGCCCCGCTGCTTCCGCCATGCTGCGCGCGTTGGGGTACGCCAGCGCTTGGACTTGGGCGTGAGCGTGGGCAGAAGTGCCGGCGCTAGTTGCGGGGCTGCCCTCGAGATACATGTCCCCCCATGAGCTTCGCGCGCTCTGGTTTTGCAAGTGCTGATACTGTTGCGATCCTTGCAGCTGGTGCGCTCCCCCTTGCCAGTGACTTCCAGGCTCGTGGGGGTTGTGAGGAACTCCCACTCGCAGATCAGGAGGCCCGCCTTGAGACGCCATCGACTTCTGGTCGTGAGGGGAGAGGACGCGCGCAGGGATGTTCATGGCATTGTACGCGGTCGAGGTTGTTGAGCCTGATATCGACCGTGGCGAGTTGATTCCATGATGGTCATTCGGATATGCCATACCTGCTGATGGCCCTTCAGGATATCCTGTCGAGCTTACCGGTGTCAGGAGGGCTGGCGGTAAAGTTGAAGATGGACTAGCAGACTAGAAGATGTTAGCATTGCCGCCATAAATGAGCTTTCTCCACTTACGTATTTGCCAATGATCTTCTTCAAGGCAGACGCTAAATCCTTCCAGTGGAAGACTTTGACATCTTTCTCGATGTTGCGGGGCTTGGGAGCAGGAAACGCCATGATGACCTTGAAGAATTCTTCGCTGTCGGACTTTCCTTTCGAAACCGTCAACGGACGGAATCCCTCCAAGTTCCTCCTTATCCGGTTCTTCTCTTCAACAGTAAACCTGGCTGCAACCAACTGCTCTAGCAGATAGATTGTATCCACACTTGTGACAAAGCACTCTTGCTTCTCTTCCCAGTAGATGCAGCTGATACACACACTGTTCGGCGGTCGATCATCCACCGCGACAGGTTGGAAAGTCGTTGTAATCGTGCTCCCTGATTGAGTCCGCCTGAAGTGCACAAGCCGCCTTCTTGATTCGAACTCTTCCGCGGTCCATTCTTGAGCCATAGCGTCGAGATCGCCTTGGATCTCAAGCTTCGCTTTGTGCGGGTAAAGAGCGTATGCATTGAAATGCTGACCAGGGTGCCCACCATGTGGCGTCGTTGCAGGGCTTGGCGTTTGTTGCAGGGTTGATGTTCTGATCAAAGGTGGATTTGCTGGTAATGATGGAGCAGGGAGTGAAGATAACGCAGGCCGAGCGACTCCTACATTGGAAGGGAGACCACCTCGACCCATGTTCGAGCCGACTGTCGGATAACCTTGCCAGTTTCCAATTTGAGGCGATTGAGCTTTCAATGACGGTGGCGACGCTGTGGCGGAAGTTGCATATCCATATGCCAGATGCCGCGATTGCTGTCCTCCTTGGTAGGCCCCTGCAGGTCGGCCCTGGTGGCTGCCATATTGAGGAATCACATTTCCATACGCACTCGGTTGCATGTATGGCGAGTATGACGGGTTCGAGTCTGACGATGGAAAGCCGTAGTTGTTGCCAAATTCCTCTTTCGGCCTCAATTGCTGGCTTGAGGTTCTCTTCGCCGGGCTCTTCATGAGTTCTGCGTCTTCCACCGAGATTTTCCTCTTCCTCGAGACCTCCTGGGGCGTGCTACTTCCGCCTTGCTCTTCGCCGTCAACATACGCAAATGTGCCAACATCGACCTTGGACATCACGTCTCCTCCATCGCCACTTTCCATAAACATGACTACCGGGACCGTTGGGGCTGAGAAACCCGTTGATGAAAAGGGTGGAACATCTGCTGTAACGTTGTACGAGCACACACCACCTGCTTGATTCAGTTTCTGCAGCGAAGCCTGACACTTTCTTTGTCCAAACATCAAGAAAAAGATCGGGGAATTCGCGGTCATGAGCGGGTACAATGTCGTGAAATAAACTTGGAATTTGGTATCTCGAGTTCCTCTGGAAGGTGTCCAGGACGTAATATCTGGGACTGGGGTAGAGCCAACATTTAAATAAGGCCCGGCCTGGTCGTCGTAGCCCGGACGCGTTTGGTTCGAGGGATATGCCATTGTCAGCTGCGGTGCATTTTGGTAGACTGGTGCTGGAATTGATGAAGAAACTGAGGGCTGGGAACTGTAGATTGGACCCGCGAATGGGTATGAATGATCGGAATATGGCCGTTCGTAACCTGTAGATATATTAGCACCGTGACAAAAGACGTTCCAGCCTCGATCTGCTTACCTTGAAGTTGCGGTGGTTGAGGCTGCTTCCCGTAAGTAGACATGGAAAGGATACCCTTTGGGGAGTCCGCCCTGGCCACGAGGGCTCCCTCGTACCCCTCTTCGTGAAGAGCCGCAGTCTCGGGCGAAGCGTAGGATTCGTCGAGTATTATAGGTCTATTAGAAGAAAGGTGTTCAGGCTACGAGAATGAGTCAGTAAGAGAACGCCCAGCGTCCGACAGGCGGAGATTCCACGCCGGGTGTTCAGCAGAGACTTACTTCGAACAAGCTGTACCTTGAGTATGCCAGTTTGACGGTGGTCTGGGTGAACGGTGGAGAAATCCTGGGTGAGAACGAGGATGCTGGAGCGAGGCCGAGAGTCAACAAGTCTCAAAGCTGGCAATGATCGATGTAGACGGTAGTTTCCTGGTCCATGGAACACGCGTAAGATCTGGAGTAGAGGGTCGCAGGCGTCCTATTGTTCTCTTGACTGGACGGGTTGAGTTCTGCACCTGGCAAACGGCTGTTAATGGAGAAGTGGGGAGCTGCCGTGGTCCCAGGACTCACTTGGGAGAGGAAGAGGGTTGTTCTTTCTGATATCGCGCTCTCGAAATTAGAGTTGTGTCCGGCGCGGGACTAGATGCAGTGCCGGGAGTCGGGGTGAATCTTGGACGGAAATCGCTAGTGGGTGGGCCTTCTATCCGGCGCTTGCTTTTGGAATATACACCGCGTCAACAAGCTGCCGTCTTTAGTGTTGATCGAGTTTCGGAAAGGCCTGAAACTACTGAATAAAGTGCTATTGAAAGTGCTGCTGCAAGTGCTGCAAGTGCGGACTCTAGAGAGCAACGAGTGGTCAGCCGTGCTGGGAAGGTCTTGGGTCGATGGCAGGTGGGCGCGGTCTGGCTGCAACTTGACGGGAGCGAGTGGAGAGCACGTACTTAAGCAGACAAAGACTTGAAGCTTTTGATGTTCGACAAGGTCGACCGGGTTCCCAGAAGATATGCAGCCACCCGATGCGCGAACCTGTTCGCATGGAGAGTCAGAATCAGTTCATGCCGTCACGGTCACGCCCGAAAGAGCCGGTGACATTCGTCAAAGGACGAGGAGCGCGGACGAGGAGGGTGTGCAGTCAATAGGCAGCTGCACGCATGCTCGCCGTGAAGTCGGGCCCAGGGTGGTGGGTGCTGCTCCAAAGCAAGATGTTGCGTTACATATGACTTTTATGGACCAGGATGCAAGGGAGAGGGTGAATAATGGGAAAGGGTAAGGCGCACGTACGGTGGTGGGGTCGAAGCTCTGCACCTTTTCAGTAGCGCTGGAAACGAGTGAGCTCCGAGCAGCAGCAGCAAGCAGCAAGCACTAAGCAGCAGCTTCAGCAGCAGACGAACAATCCCAGCTGGAAAACCAGCGCTGGGCCTCCACTAAGATCTCGTGCGCGTGTGGGCGGCGGCTGATGGCTGCACGATCTGAATCTGGCTACCCCAAGCGAGTGATCGCAGCTGGTTTCGCGCCTCTGAAAGGCTGGGGCGAAATGCCACTCCTGTCTTCCAATATGTCGCCGGGTTCCGCTGCCCAGATTGCTCTCCCCCAGACTTTCTGTCGATTTGACCAAGTCCTGATCTTTGTAATTTCGTGTGCGGTTGCGGACGTGAGTGAGTGAGGATGTCTGGGTGGAGTTCGCCAAGTAAGACGTCGGGCCAGGCTGGACACAAATGATCTGGGATCGACGAGAATGTGGGCTGCTGCCTTTTCTGAAGGATTCGGCTGCTGGGCAAAAAGTTTGGTCCGGGCGAGATATATGGCTGCGGCCTCGCGTTACGTATGCCGGGCAGAGGTTCGAGATGGACGTTGGCAGGTGAGAAGAGGGGGAGGGGTGAGCCGCTCTTTAATGTAAAAAGGCCTTGGGACGCCGACCCAGGAGTATGGGCTGGCAGATGCGTCGAGGGGCGTCGCCGGCGTATATAATATGCGGATTCGATATTGGTAGCCGAGTGAGTATTCAGTAAACTACGATTCGCTAGCAAGCATAGCAAAGCATGCAGAGATTTTCCCTAGGAATAAGGAAAAAAAGAGGCGTTGTTCTGGAAGGTAAAGATTTGCCAGAAGAAGGAACCTCAGTGGGTGTCCCAGAGAGATCCCAACTTTTTGGTTAGGGCTTGAGGTAAGGGCCGTGTTTGGATGAGGAGCGCGAGTGCCTATGCCATTCTTGCATTCGTGCAGAGCCGGCTGACAGTCGAGGGGGATGCGGTGTGCGCGGACTGAAGGGCGGGCGTCTACTTTGGTCGAGGTACTTGTGAGTGGCGGAGATGGGGGAGAGAGGCTTCGAAGTCGAGGTCGAGGTCGAGTCCTGTTCCTGTATGACTTCGGCGAGCTGCGGCTAGGGCAAAGCACAAGCTCGTGGAGGACGTGGAGGGCGAGAGGGAGGGAGGAGGCCCGTAGCCTGTTTGCGGATGGTGGGGGACGTCGAGGGGAGAGCTCTGGCAGACTGGCTAACTCGACTCGACTGGACTGGACTTGACTGGACTGGACTGCGTGCCTCCAGTCAAGGACACACACACGCAAGAAGCGGTGACATCGCCAGAGAGTAGCTAGTCTCGAGTGAGAGAGCACGCAGCCCTCGGGAAATTTCCTCTCCCTGGCCAGGCAGACCAGGCCGAAAGGGAGGGATATGACATGGCCATCGACTTTTGGGAGCATGTCCGGCCATCGCTCATCTGGTCAAGCCTCTCTCTGCTTCTGGGGCAGCGGCCCAAATTTTCCCTTTTTCCAGGATGCCAGGATGTGCTGCGACAGGGAACCAGCTACTAGGGGAGCTACCGTACAGATGCCAGGGTCCTGCGCCAGGGTAGAGGCCGCAGGGGAAGCGTTCGGGTGTTTAGCGTGTGCGGGCGCATCGAAAACATCGAAAGAGGCATGGTCTTCAGCACACATCACCCCGAAATAACCCCAAAATAACTCACGCTCCCTTTCCGTCCTCTCTCTCCTCACAACCCTGCTCCGCGCGCCCCAAGGCTTGCTAAGGCTTCCCAAGGGGGCCAAGCCGCTGCCCCATTGCCAATCCAGAGCCGCGCCGAGCTCCACCATCGCAGCTTTTGCCGTGAGGGCCTGAGAACTGCAGAATTGGATGCAGCAGCAGGCCAGCAGCAGGCCAACAGCAGGCCAAGAGCGAGCGCTCATCCCCCTTCCCATTTGCTCGACTGCTGCAGCGATTGCCCGCGCAGTTGCCCCATCCGCTTCCAGCACATGCGGGAGATGCTCCAGCGCATGCACCGCAAATCATTAACCATAACCATAGGACACATAATATTAAAGATGAGATGCGTTGCGTTCACCAGCTTGCGTCCCTCCGGCGTAACGTTAGGCCAGAGCGCGCGAGCTGTTGAGCTGTTGAGCTTGAGGGAGGGAGGGAGGCTAGGAGGGAGGGGAGAGCTTCTGTCGCCCAGCAGCCAACAGCCAACAGCCAAACGGGCTCCGCCGCGCACCAGTCTTATGCAGCCTCCCTTCTCCCAAACTCTCGGAGCCGGTGGGCATGTCACCATCCCATCCTCGCATTTCCAACGTCACTCGTCACTTGAACACCGCCAGCGGCCCTGTAAGAAACCTGCCAGACGTGAGCCTGGTTGGCGCTGATGCCGGCACGCTGCAAGATCGCCCCGGCACTTGATATCCCACAACCAGGACACTATTGCAAGGGAGGAAAATCGAGATGGCAGCAGATCCAATCTGTCCATGCCCACCTATCCCATCTTCCCAATCTGCACATCGCAGCACATCTCACGCCGCTTACTCGCTGCTGGCCATCCTCCTGATCCCCGTTGCAGCGCCTGCATACCGCCTCGGCTTTCTCCAGGCCTTGGTCGTCGTCGTCGGGTGAGAGCGCATCGTGTGGGGAATGCCTCAAATCCTCAGCCTTCCCAGCCCCGCTCTAGCAACCACTAAGCGTCTTGCGCAATACGAGTCACCCGGCTGCCCTTGCTCGGCCTCTGCTCATCTTCTCCCCCGTTCACGCCCACGGGATCAGATTCGGGGCCAGAGCGGAAGTGAGATGGACTCATGGAGCAATGGAGCAGCGGACGGTGCATGCCAAATACTGTTCCCGGTGCGCCAACCGGGGTCGGTGGCCCTGTGCTCGTACGTTGCGCTGCTGATCGTGAGCCCCTAGCCCAGCCTGCGTGCTCCCAAACCGGCCGAGCTGGAGTCCACCAATATTCTCTGAATATTTCGAGGACAAGCAAGTGCAAGTGCAAGTGCAAGTGCAAATGCAGATGCAAGTACCAAAGTTCCCCGTGGTGGACTGGTGGTTGCTGCACGACGAATCACGGCAGGAGAAGATGCAGCAAAAGATCGACGACCTGGATCTTCTTGACGGGAGTGTCAGGTCATGCCCACATTAGGGGGGGGGCCTGTTCGGGACAGGGGTTGGGCGCGCCACTACGACAGGCCATTTCGGCCACGCTCCCGAAGATGCAGCAGCATCAGCAACATGAACATGAACACGAACATCAAACACCTCTTGCACGACGCTCGCCGCACGGTGAGATACTACAGAAGCCTCTGGTGCTCATTCCAGAAGCGTTACATTTCACCGCTGCAGTGCGCTGGCTGAGGTAGCACTCTCATCTTGCATCGCATTGCATTGCATTATCCCGGATCTCGCTCGCAGAGTCGGATGGGAAGAAGCGAGAAGGGAGGTGTCACGGAAACTGGAGGACACATTCGACGGCGTTGAGTGGATGCGTCAGGAGCTTCATCATCGCGATTGGCAGTGTCGGCGCAGAGAGTGGCTCGTCATGTGAGCTATTGATAGCCACACATCGCGGCCATAGAGATCATCGGCGCTGACAGGGTCTTCGCATCCTAGACGAGCCATGAGCTGGAGGTGTGCATGAGGAATCAAAAGAAAGCGCAAGAGCAAGAACAGGAGCAAGAGCCGTGGTGGACTTCCCCGCCCAACATTGACGCCGCCAATATGCCATGTGCGTGCGGCTTCGTTTTCTTTCAATAATCATCGGACTGACGAATTCTTTGCAGACGTTACGGCATTGGTGGCTGAGCGCGTTTGGCATGTTCCCCTTCCGCAGTCGCCCAAGCTGGTGAAGTGTGTTCGCCAGAGCGCGGCCAGCTGAAAAACGCTGCATGGGTGCGTGGTCGGGAGGTCGGCGAACACTCCCCAGCCTGAGGTTATGCAGCCACCGTCGCAGATCAATGGTGATCAATGCAGGCACCGACAAGGAACAGCGTGCTTGAACGGTGTTTTGTCAACGACCACGCCTCGAGCTTTTCCGCGAATCTTTGCAGACCTGACCTCTCACACGCAAGCGATCTAATCTTACCGATCCATTCTTACCTTTTGGGCCATTTTCGTCCCCGTTGCTTTTGCTGGCCCACTCAAGGTGGAGAAAGTCCAGCTTGCGACACTCCTAGACAAACCGTTTTCCCGAATGCTCGAGCTGCTTGACACTGGATGACGGGCGGCTCGAGACGAATTGCCATCAATGTGGCTTTCCAGTATTTTATGGTTTCCTCACCTTCACACGCCCCAGATCTTGTCGCGCACAGCAATTCTGAGAGGATTGTTCCCAGAACTTAGCGCTTCCTCCAGAAATCCAGTGTGACAGTATCACCAACTGGCTCTATGGCAGACGCTCGGCACTTACCTCTCATCCCGTGCCTTGTTCTTGCGGGACATCCCGAGTGCTGCCCCTTGAACGTTTATCGAGTGCCCCCGAAATAAAGTTACGATCGTCTTAGATCTACTGACTGGAACTGCCAGCGGGAATCTCACCTCGCACGCACCCGTGCTCAGAATTCAAAACCTTTGACCCCTGAGCGTTGCTCTCAGCCACAGCACATTAGAGTTGAAAGTTCACCAAGCAGCGGAAAGCCACCTCGTTCCTTCAACGACTAGGAACCTTTGCGGTTACCGTGCATGTTACAAGAGACGTTTGGCAGGAGTAAACGAATGCCGTCTATCACCAGCGCCAAAGGGTTGGGGAACTTGTGCTAACGCTCTTTCAAGTAGGCTACTTGCATAAAATCTTACGGCCGTAAAGCTTCCACCATACAAAATTCGGCTCCATCCGAGAAACGTTTCTTATTTCAAACTTTGCCGCCACAAGTCACTGACACTTGCTATTTAAGGCTTTTAAGCACATCAGCCACTGGAATGAAAGTGGCCTGACCTTTGCATCTAACTAAGGGCCAGAAGACCGCTACCTTTCCGAATACATGACTTTTTATTCTGCTTTGAGGAGCATCGCAAACGGGAGCCTGGATCCTTGAGCTGCAAACCCATGTTAACCAAATCGTTGGAACGATCTCGTCTCTTTATTGCTGTATGAAGCCGGGATAATGGGATCGTCCCTTTCAGTCGGGACCGACAAACCATGAAAGTTCGCTGCTGCATGTCATCTCGAACTGTTTCATCGCTCCGTTCCGTCTATTCTCAGCTCATGGGGGAGCGCCCCGACAATGAGAGGCAACGATTTGGCAACACGCATGAACTTGACATGGCGAAAAAGTAATGAACTGCTCCCCTGTGCAAGATTCCTCCACGTGCGTTCTGCGTGCTAAGGGGCGGCTGTGAGAAGTGTTCTCGCTATCGAGCCACATGGCAATTTTTCCCTTTCACATTCCGATGACGATTTCCCTGAATCAGTGGCGAGTCAACAAGGCGCCGCCTTTCGTATCTCAACCACTCCCTGCGATGCGCGTCCTCCGAGAGCTAACTACGCCTTTTCTGATTGGCGACTGTGTCCATCTGCTGTCAATCTGGCAAGTACAGCCATTACTTGCTATCCTGACCGGAACATGTCGCCAGCCAGACATGTTGATGCCGGCATAACCCATTTCTTGGGATTGAACGAACTTGGCCTTGGTTCTTCTACTTCTGGCCATTTCTTAGCAAGTGCGGCGGAGAGAGTTCTTCTTTAGGACACACACCCAATTTCATGGGGTTAACAAGCTTTGGATGACATGCAGCTTACATCTCCGTGGGATTTCAGGATGTTATGCAAACCTACAGGGAATCCCTGCGCACACGTGCAAAGTTAAATATCTCGACACCTCTCTCGAGTTTATTTGCATACGTCATGCCTCCAAAGTGGAGGTCCAGCAAGCGTCTACATTCAGGTGAAGAAGACGCCTAATCCTCTCATCTGAATTCTCTCCTTTTCGAGTTAAGCGAATTTCATACTAGATTTCACGCATCTTGCTATTCCTCTCCACCAGTTCATCCTTCCGTCCGGCCGCGTTGCTGTTTCGTCTGACAAGTTTAAATCATGTCATCCGAAAGAAAGGAAGCTTTTTACATTTCTAGATTCTTTACGCCTCTTGCCTCCACCGAGCCTCTTTAAGGTCATCCTGTCCTATTTTTGACTTTGGAACCTGCATGTATTCTGCATCAGCTCACCGGTAAACCGTTCTTAGCCGCAACCTTCGCAATCCTGTCTCGACTCGATCTAACACTCCCTCATTCACCTCTCAGACAACCAGCTTTCCGGGAATCTCCCATCTCAAACCACCTTATCTTCCCTCTATCCCCCCACGCTCAACGTTCAGCGCTGTCTCAACTCCATCTGATCACCCACCGCCGCCCTTTCCGTGCTCGCAAGAGACCTGTCTCAACTCTATCCATCCTTCTCTTCCCTTCTGATACAGCGACTTGAGAAACAGTCTCAACTCTATTCCCATCCATCTTCGCCGCCCGACCAGATCTCAGATCTACTGGAACGTCGGGATCCCCACCGATCGAAACGCGCGCGCTTTCGCACTCGCCTCGTGTCCAGATGTTGGAGACAGTCTTGGATGCTGTACGCGGTCTCGCTCTCATGTCTTGCGCAATACGATCTGATACGGCCTTGGGAAGTTCGTAACAACATGAAGTTGATTGGATGCCCAGTATCCAGGAAGGTATTCCCACTAACGTATCTTCAACTCCTCGTACGTAGAGTCGGTGAACTGTTCTGAACCCGGTGACGGCATTTGTCCTCACCCAGCGCGGCACTTGCCAGCCGGAACCTCCCGTTTCCCGGTTCTTGAGCTGCCGAGAGCTGAGATGTGAAGTCAGCTGCAGCCCCTGTGATTACTGAGGGAGTTGGCACTTGGCGCGGAAGTTCCCATTCCTTGGATTTAATTCTTACGGATGGATAGTTGTTGAGGGGAGGTTATATTGGATAATGTTGGAGGTATTACGTACGGACGAACAGGGGGAGATTCCGGCTGTGGATGGCATGTTGGGAGAAGTGTTTGTGGGGAAGGTTGGTGGACGCGAGAAGATGGTTTGAACAAGCGTTTTTGTTAGTTGTGTGTGAAATATGGGATCTGGCGAGCTTGGGATTGAGGATGCTTGATGATGATGCCATTCTTATCGTTTTCATATTCATAACATTCTTAATTTAGGTCTTGATAAATGGCATTTGTATAAGATACAGTTGCTAGAATTATTCTTCACGCCGGATAGTCTTTGATTCTATATACTAATATGTTTTTATCTCTCTTTCACTCTCATAACAAAAGCATCGCGATTCACATCCATCTTCCTCGCCAGAATGATCCCACCCCGCTACTTCTATTCTATATTGTATGAAACAAAGCACTGAAGTTAATTAGGTTATATTTCATTAACGTGTTGCCCCGTTAGTTGGCTTTTGAAAGGGAACGCTTAATATACACTCATATATAAGCCATATCCTTGCGCTCTTTCAGTTGTTTTAAGAGTAGATTTGGGCCAAGTCTATATTCAAAGTCACATCCTCTTATCGCCCGTTATCAATGCTCCTCCATCTCATCCTTATCTCGATCTTATCCCCCGCTTCGTGTTATCCTTGTGTTCATCTCCTCTCTTCACTCATCCACCTGCATCTCACCCTAGCAAAGCACACTCCTAAAAAACGCCTTTTTCATCCAAACAACTCAAATCATTCATTATCCCGTTCCCATCTAGTTTCCACAAAAATGAAAGACTTTAATCGGTGCTTCCCGTGCCACCCGAGCCGTTTTCCCGCCTCTTTCTCTCCCCGTATCCGAGGGAGGGGAGTTTGCCGATCCGGATCTGCAGATCGCCGCGACCTCGGCAGAATTCTCGGTGATTGAGGCTGAGATTCTCGAACGGGATTCTTTTTCGTCCTTTTTGCTTTTTGCTTTTTTTCTTTCAGGGGGAGAGTGGGAAAGTGGGGAATCGGACCTTTATGCTTCTCGTCTTTTCGTTTTTGGGTTGCTTCCTGATTATCTTTTGGTTCAATATGTTCATGAGTGGATTCGAGGCGATAGATGGACATGTGTAGATCACATTCTCTGACATTTGCCTCTTTCTGTTGTAACATTTTCAATAGTCCGTTTTGAAATTGCCCGCCGTATTGCTTTGCGGAATCTTGGCGTTTAAACGTTCTTTATTTGTTTATTTAGTGATTTTAACGAGGCTATCGATAAAGTCGTTATCCACAATGTTGAAGGGCGATTGCGGGAATAGTGGGTGCAAAGGGACAGCTAAGCATTTCGTAATCCTAAGCGTGTTGAAGTCATATTCCAGGCCCTCCCATTAAAATCTCGTCATCTTTCCGCTTCACACCAGTGTTACACTACCACGATGTGGAAATTCACCGTTTGAGAGATAGTTCCTCACTCGTGGCTTGCATTGCTGTCAAGATTCCAATGTTAATAAACTCATTGTTCTTATTGTCTAGCCTTTGTCTGTAATCATCACCTAGCGAAGTCGATGATCTCAAGCGAAGATCTTATTATGGCTATAGTTATGGACTTGAAGTAGAGAGTGGCATTACATGCCGCGCCCTTTTCCTACTCCTTCATTCTCGACAGGCCTTACTGTTTAGATCCTTGCGCTTCTCTTGTATCAAACTTCGTTTGTCCTTTTTGCTAGCTCTTTATTCTATCACTTTCACTGCATTTAAGCACAAAGTGACCTTGAAAGTGCATGTTTTACTCAAACCCTCCATGGTAGCTAGAAAAGAGAGAAAAGATTCCCAGGCCTCTCCTTCAACTCAAACTAGAACAATATTTTCCAGCTTCACTTCCCCCTTTTCCAACTCCCCCATTACTTCCCCTGCCATCACACCATGGATATAACTGTCTCCAACCAAGCCGTATCTGCCATCTTCTATAGATCGTAGGATGAGTGGGACCTGCATGCCAGGGCATACGCAGCACACGTCATTTGGTTCAGCAAGCCAAGGAACGAGTCCAAAACGACCAGATTTTGTGATGGCGAAGCGGCGGAAAGAGTTGAAATGTAGTCGTCTTTCATATGTAAAGGGAGACGTTTCTCCTATATTTTGTACAGCGTCTTGTAATTGCGGTGGCTTCGCTGTACGGCGAAAAGATGCCAGCCACTTTCGGACTGCCCCACTTGTTCCCTTCTTTGTTAACGTACCTGCGAGTTTCCGTGCAGCTTGGAGATATGCCGAATATTCTCGTTGGTGTGCAATAAGATCAAATCTGTCAGGAGGCTTGGCAGGGTAGTGTCGCATCATAGTTAGGCTGAAAGCATCCTCCATGGAGATGGTGTAAAGTTTGTAACGTCGACTAGGGAAATGCTGGTAGAAAGCTTGTTGAACTTGAGTGAAGAGTAGGTCTATGAAAGGCTTCCCAGAAGTCGTCGTGTCTTTACTCCATCTGTCCGTGTTGAGTAATATGTTATAGCCGTCGATAATATCAGAAGTCCAGACTATTTTATCGAAGATGATGCCCGAGAGCAGTAAAGATTTGTCGTTCTGAACAGTCGCTTCAAACTTCGTTTGCAGTCCACTTGCCTGGAACCAGTAAGTGGGGTGGCTGATTAAGGCTTGCCTGTAGTTTTTATCCCAGCGAGGCACCCAAGAAGGAAAGGCACCATCTCTCCCAAGAGTCGTACCTTTTACAGAATCACTGCTGTGATGATCAACACAGGCCAGAAGGTAAGGTGCTTCTCTTGGATGTGCCAATAATTCGCATGCAACCTCAAAGTAAACCTCCTGCATGGATTTCCCATAGTCTGGCTCGATCAGTGATTCCTGCTCTCCATGTTTTCTGGCTAAAGGATTTCCTAGAAATGCATACACACGATCAACCTCGAAAGATACCTTCAAAAGTCTTCCTACACTCAATACATCTAGAAATATCCTATTTCGAGCCTCTTTAAGTTCAAGTTTCATGAGAGGTTTGGTTCCCATCCAGCTTTTCATGGTTCGATACGTGCGTTGCACCTCGAAGCTATCGATAACCATTCCAAATGTAAGTGATCCAGCCAGGGTCCACAAGTCTGATCTATAAGTGAAGAAGTAACACATCTCACAAAGTTCTGCTAAACTGAGTTGGTTCTCACCCCAAAGCAATCGACACTGCTTCGCAAGAGCGGCTTCTTGGAGTACCCACAGTCGACTGAACCACGGCAGGTCGATCAATTTTCTGACGCGGTCCCATCGCGACTTATCAAAAGAGATCGGACTTTCCCGGATGAAAGGAGGTATCTCTATGACTTTGCCGTATATCTCAAGCTGGTGATCCAGATGCTCATTCGTCTCTCGAATGAGGCTAAAGCAATCCTCAGCGACACCTTCGTCGTCCTTGCCCAACCACACCAACACCTCAATGGCATTCTCATACACCTTTCTCATTCTCTTCACTTGGTGTCCTTTCTCCTCATTATCCACCTGATTAATACAAATCGCATCTGCCCACACAAATTTGTACTCCGTATGATCCCGAATATGGCGCAAAGCATCAGCAAGGTTGACCGTAACTTTAACAATCCTTTCATCACACACAATCGGCACTCGATTCCTCGAATCCCCCCAAACGTACGAAAGAGCCGCATACTTGTCCTCGGCTTCCGCAACTAACTCAGTGTGCAGACGACATCGTACCCCGCCCGACGATGTAGCTGCGTCTGAGCCGGGGAACAACTCCAGTAACCGGAAGTGTTCATGGCTGGGAAGTGGTTGGTAATGGTATGAAATCTTAGCAGGTGGTTCGTGTGCGGCCTGAGAAAGGGACGCTTGGTCTCTAGGCTGCGCTGAGGCTGAGTGAGGTGAGGAGTGAGACATTGCGATGGATCGTGACTGTGGTAGCGCTGCTGGTGAGGACGCAAGGATCAAGCTGATGGAATATATGAAGCTGTGTTGATCTTGTCGTGACGGGCTGGATGCACGTTCATTGAGGGTGGTAGCAGCTGTTAGCTATTAGGCTGAGCGCACGTGAGATGAATTGGGAGACTCTGCGATAGAGCTGAGATTGTGGCACGCTGGTGTTGACGATGAACTATGAGCCGATAGATTGTATTGAGATCATCCCGGTTACCTCCTTTTTCGAAGGATACGAATGTAGATGTTGGGTGAGGTTGGTGGCAGCTGTCGTTGGTGAGGCTGAGCTACATGGGTGTGTTGCCTGAACATGCATTGCCAACAGGATGAAATATACGACCCACCAATAGGCAACGAGTTACACAGCCACGATTCTCATTGGAAATTATAACTGCCTTTGAGGACGAGATTTGCTGTCAGCTGGCCGATGCCGATGAAGAGCTGAACACCGGAGGTGGTGAGCCCTCGGACTTGCACGGGGCAGATTTCGGCGGCGTAGGAAGAAGGAATTGTTAAAAAGGCGCCAAGGGCAAGACCGTTGATGAGCTGGATCCGTCAGCTGGGTGTGAAGATATCCTCACAGAAACTAACTTGCCTTTCCTACTAGAAGTGTCACTGCCTGAGCAGCGAAGATTTGTATGAACACTGCCCCTATACTGATAATACAGCCAATCACCAATGTCATTCTCTTCCCCAGTCTATCTGCAAGATATCCTGATCCAATCGCGCCAAAGAATCCACCGATAGATGAGGAGGTGTTGAAGGCGATCTGCCAGCTATAACTGATGATGTATTTGTTTTCGAATAGATATCCAAAGTCTTTCTGAAATAATGGGACGGAGATTACGCCGTTCGAAAGCTGGATATTGTCAGTTGGCAAGTCTAACTGATTGAAGCGCACTAACTAGAACATCCATTCCCCAGTTGATGGCAGCTAGGCCCATGTATGCAGACCAAAGGATGGCAGTTTTGTACTGGAAAACCATTTGCCATGTCGATGATTGTTTCGTTTCGCCCATGGAAGACTCTTCGCTCAAAATTCTTCTTCCACGACATCCTTCACCTCATGGGCCATTCCTGTTCCAGCCGTGTCGTCTCCTTCCATGCGGTAAATGTCGAATACTGCATGTTTAGAGAGATCAAAGGGGGTCTCCGTCTTAATAGAAGTTAAAATGGATGGAGCGACCTGATTCATGCGTCTCGTTGCAGCACATAAACGTTTGGGGAAAGGTTGGGTTCAAACCCAGAGTGATGCCGGATACGGGGAATGACTCGAGCAAGGTAAGCGAGGCGTGAGACTTTCTTTGACTGGCAGCCGTTTTATTAACACCATGCAAAGTGTAAAAAGATCAGAGGATTCAGGGGTCGTCTCGAGGGCGAGAAAGGGTTTGCATTAGCTTCTGACGGCGCGACGCGTAGAAGTTCTAGGAAAACTCTAAAAAGTGGGTTATCGGCGAATGAAGATGAAGCTGGATTATAGTTGTGTTCGGATTCTTCGACAGGGATCTCTAGACGTAAGAGTGAGATGTTAGCATATATTTGTGAGAAGTCGAAATAAGGGACCGTCATGAAGCAGGGAAGTTACTTAGATGATCGCCTCGATGCAAAGCCCACAATTCCTACGTCAATGTGAGGAAGAGTCTCAAACCGGCGGGGTCTCCCATTAGAGCCTGGCTCTGGGCAATTTGGAGAAGGCCTTGTTGTTCCGCGTATCCAAGTTGGTCTGTTACCCTTCTCAACATATTTGGGTCCTGGTTGCCCCCTACCATCTGGTCCAACCATGCCAAGAGGTCATACATGTCAAACACATCGTTTACTGAGAATTGGGAGATCATCGGTGCGAAAAGACGCGCCATCTCAATAACTTCCATATAAATTCCTTGCCTATAGCCAGTTCTCCCGTACTTGTCTCGTGCGAGTAATCTTGTGCATATTCGCTCGAACAAGCCAAGGGCCACGTTCAGGAATGTTTGGCAAAGCAGAATATTCGGGCCAAATGGGTCCCTGATAGCATTTTTCGCTTCGGTGTATAAATAGTAGAGCGGATTCTCGTCGTCATGCCCATGAACAAGCGGCTGGGGGCCAAATCGGTCTTCGCGTTCAAGCCATTTGAGTCTGGTAGCGAAATATTCCCATGCCCAGAGCTCGAGGAAGGCCGAATTGGGGTTTGTAATGTTGAAGTATTGAAGCGGATTGAAATGCGTGTTTCCAGATCCCCTCCATTGGTGGAACAGAGCCGGCCATGTTTCGCGTAGATGTTGGGGCGACAATCGCATTGGTCCCAACGCTCCGTATACTCGCATTGGAGCATTGGCTCCGCGCCTCATTTTAACGAGAGCACAAGAGTTCCAGCATTGCCTGGCTGGATGATGATGGCAGAGAGGCATTTTCGTTGTGGCAGAGGTCGTACGTGAGAAAGTAGACTGAGGTGATGGAATAAATCACGTGGCTGATAACAAAGACAGACCAAGAGACAGACCAAGAGACATAATGTTGCTGGGAGCAGCTTTGCCAATATAAGAGCAGTAAAAAGGCCCGAAATAATTACTCATATCGCCAGAGAAGTAGTCTTGTGTATCACCGCGAGCTGGCATACCAGCAAACAGCCGTTTGCATCGAGGCACGAGATCGTTCGGACGCAGATCCAACACTTGTAAGCTGACCCAACGACTGAAACCATTCCATCATCCCATCAGTCAGACCAGTTATCAGTCACTTTCTGCTCTGAGCTGATACACGTCAAGCACGCCCGACTGAAAACGTTTTGCAGCATCGTGCGCCTGAGGATGTCGAAGAAGGAAATGGTTCGAGGTCAATGGCCCGTGTCTGCATGCATGAACGACAGAAATCCCCACCAAGGGATAGGCGATAAGATAGATGAATGATGCAAGACTGTGTTTGCCATACTTTGGGCAGCTTGTTGGGTTGGATGCGAACTGCGCTCACCGCTGGGCAAGCTGCAAACCTGTGAAACAAGAGCAAGGCAACTTAGCAAACATTCTCATCTAGCGATCCGAGGACTACTTGATCCGCAGAAATGTTGGCTCCGATACATACTCTACTGATCCGAGTCCACTGGGTTCTCGAGTGATGAAATGCGATGAAGTTAGAAAGGAAGAGAGAAGATGCGGCGGAGATCATCTCCGAGCCTCTCGCTAATTTTTCTTAATATAGAACCAGCCACCTCATCTCCCTCGACTTCAATTAACCTTCCTTCAGCTCTACAAACATCTCATCCTCAGTTTCATCAAAGCATATAGTCGCAGCCGCAACAAAATTCAGTCGAGGACGTGTGGATATTACACAGATCCGTGTCCAAGTCTCGACCAGGGCCTCGGCCCGTGGTAAGAGCACGACAAACCTCTCACGAACTTTCTTCCGCTTGCTTGTCCCACCAAAACATGTCCTCGAACATTTGGATGTTTGCTGCTAGCCCCGCTGCTTCTCACAGCAGTGTAGATCAAGTCGATCCGATGAACTTTCACTTGTTTCCGGTGAGGCTGGATCCCGGCGATTCTGCCAACAATTTCCAAGATCCGCGGTACGACAAAATGCAAGCTTGCAAATTTGTTACATGACATTGAGGAGCCGGCATCCTTTGAGAGCCAACTGATTTTGAGGCTGGAACTCCCAAAGTGTTGGTTGGTTTCTTCGCTCCTATTTCGGCACCGCCGTTGGACGGCACCCATGTCCTGTGGCTGTGCTTCGGCCACGACCAAGAAGTGGAGCAGATGTATCCATGCAGGAATATCCTCCAACATTGGGTCAAGAAGTTGGAGGCCATTGAGGATTTGCTAGTAGCTGATCAACTAGGCACGCAGGTCATTCCAAGGTCTTTCTCCCTTGCCGCCTGGCTCATGTGCAAGGCACCCTTTGCCCACCAATGTATTTCGTTTCCCCAAAACACACTGCGTTTCTTCGCGGTCTTCACTTTCCACGTCCCAACATCTCAGTTCCAAGATACAGGGCCCGGTCAGCTCACACCGGCTCGGTGAGAGAATCCGCCTTCTTTGGGGTCTGCAACTGTGCCACCGTAAGATTTGCCTTCGCATTGCTGCCTTTCCAGACCGCAGAGTATCTTTTCTGGCAATTTGGTCCAGCTGCGAATGCCTGTATAATTTCATGAGAACATTATTCGATGCCTGCAAAAGTAGCAACTAACTTCTATGCATCTCATTTCTCAGCTTGGGCTTCACCTCGACTGCAAGCACGGTCCAAGGTGTTGGGGGATCGTCAAGGAAAAAGAAACAAATGTGGGGTACTGCTTGAGAGCACGTCGCCCAGAGAGACTCTGATTCGACATCTGCAGGAAACCGGAAAATGGAAAGTCCCTTTTGAAGTCTGAAACGAATCAAATGAAATTTGCAGATAAAAGATATTCAAGTGTCGATGAGACTGATATCCCCCACCCCGCCTCCATTATAGTGGGGCCCCTGAGCGGTGATACTGTCACACTTGGGCATGATCAGTGGGGGAGAAAGAAACATACAGGCAGTGATGGAAGTGGATAGAATTGAAACGAGCTGGCCATGCCATGGCGGCCTTTGATATATCTCTATTGAGCGATTTCTGATCTCAGCCTCACCGCTGCCTGCTCTGGAGCCTTGCCACTTACAAGGAGTTACTCGGCATGAGTCAAATACTTGATTTGAATGAAGCCTGTCCCGCTGAAAAGCGAGCCATCTCTTCAGCCAGACAGTCCAGACTGCCGCCCTGTATGATTGCCGGCCCGTTTTCTGGCCATATCGGGGATCCCGAGTTGTCGTGGTCGTCCGCGGTCGTCGTCCCGGCCCAATTGTGTGGTGGGGTTGGGCTTCCCCATGCTTCAGCCTCGTTGGTATCTACAGGGATTGAAGCGCATTTTGCCAGGCGCCAGCCAGCCTGCAGCCAGCCTTGCGCCAATAGAATGATTACATGACTCTATCTGCAGCTCTTGCGTGCAGCACGCAGCTTCCAACGCACTTTTCTTCAACGCTCAACTGCATGCAGTCGTGTCACACCGAGAGCCCGGAATCTACAAAAAAGATCTCCCTCCCCTCCGTTGTTCGGACGCGCTGCTGTTTGCGATGGTCAACAGCTGCGAGATACACAAGGTGAGTACCTGCTGACCTCCTCCGCCTTCCTTCCGTCAGCGAGTCGTCGAGTGATTGGCACCCGTGCTGCTGTACTCCTTCGATGGACAGCTGGCACACTTTTCCGGGCGCGCAGATTCTCCAGTTGATCTTTTGTGTTGGGACTTCATGCTAATTCGCGGGCATCCAGTGGCTACTAATTGACGATATCGAGCATCACGGGAACACAAACCGCAGGCAACAGTGGAGTGAATGATCTGATCCCGAAAGGCTCTGCAGAAGTCTGCACCCTCCCGATTCCCCGAAATCACCTTCTCAATCACGCCGCAACACCTACATCCTCCATCATGGATACTCCAAGTACAAGCCAGAGCGAGCAAGTGGGGGAGAGAGAAGGAGGGGGTCCTGATGCAGGCGCAGGCAGCGCAAGCACACCCGTTGACACAAAATCCACAAAGTCTACAGAGAAATCGTCAAAGACGAAGTCCAAGAAGCCAAAGGATGCACAGAAGAAGGCTGGAAAGTCGAAGTCTAAGAAGGCTAAAGAGGTTGCTCCCAGCGATACCGATGATTCGGAGACTGTGAGCGATCAGGATTCGGACGATAGCGATTCAAGTTCTTCAGACTCGGAGGAAGACTCCGAAACCGAAACTGAGAAGGAAAAGAAGAAGCGGAAGGCGAAGAAGAAGGCCAAGCAAAAGGCGAAGGAGAAGCGCAAGGCTAAATCTAAGAAGAAGGCTCGGAAAGAGGTTCGTCATATCTACGTCAATTGTTGGGATTGTATTAACATTCTATAGGCGGCTACCGAATCCGACTCTGACGATGATTCTGATGAAGACTCCGAAGCAGAGACAGAATCCGAATTCGAAGTCGAAGAAGATGAGGTCGATCCGAACGCCGAACTTCAACAACTTCTCCAAATGCAACAAATGCAGCAACTACAAGGCTTAGGGCAAAGCGGTCTAGGGCAGCAATGGGGCAACCTTCGCGGATCTGGCCGACGTGGTCAGCTGGGTGGAAGAGCCGCTGCACTGCAAGCCGCCCGAAATGCAAAGCAATTAGAGGCTCTTGGCCTTGATCCAACTGGCCGTGTGAAGAAGGGCAAGAAGGACAAGAAAGGCAAGAAGAAGCGTGCAAGCAAGCTGGAATTCAAGAGAGTTGATCAGTTATGGGATAGCACTATCCATAACTACAAGCTCACTGATACGGCTGAGGATGAGGAGAGTTCGGAATATGACCAATACTTGTTCAATGTTCGAAGAACTTTCGATTGGGAGGGCAAGTACAAGGTATGTTTTCCTATCATACGATGATGGAACATTACTAACTCTACTCAGACTACCGTTGTTGATATCAAGAGCAAGCTTCTGAAGGAGGCTCTCAATGAAGTCATGGATGGAGTCAAAGGTGTCAGCTTGGTCGAAGAAACTCCCTGTGTGGACCCCAACCTACTCTTCCTCTACCTCGAAGATCTCCGCAAATTATGCAAAGAACTGAAGAACAAGAAGATTACAACCAAGAAAGGCAAGAAGAAGGCAAAGAAGCGCCAAGAGACCAAGCGGAAGCACCTCAAGGTACTTCTGAAGTATCTCGATAAGGATTATTCCGCCACCAAGAAGACACTTTATCCCATGCTGGAATCAGGCCTTATTACCTTCGACCTCCTGTGGGCTTTATATAAGCCAAATACGCTTGCTTATACAACTACCTATGGTTCTGCTGATGAGCCTCGAGCTTTCAAGATTGAGTTGGCGGAGAAGGAATTCAGCTTCATGAAGGGAGAGTGGTATAATATTGAGGGCAGATATCTTGAGTATGATGGCAAGACATGGGGAATGGGTAAGTCGGCACATTTCTTCTCGCTCCATGTTCTGACACTTACTGACCTCAACAGGAACGATGGACTGCGACGTCCCAGGGTTCAAGGGAGCACGCAAGATTACCAGCTTGAACTGCTATCCCCTCAAATACCACAAAAATGAAGCCAAAATACGAGCCGAGCTTATCGAGCGAGGCAAGAAGTTTGTCTCATTACAAGGCGTCAACTACACGAGCCACGAGGGTATGGCTTATTACAAGAAGCGCAAGGCAATTATCAAGGTCAACATCAATGGTAGAATCATGGTCGATCCGGCGATCCACCGTCGAATCTTGCCAAACTACAATGTTAGTACTGTCAAGCCAAAGGATCCTGATATTCTGGACTCAGACTCAGACTCCGATGACTCCGATGATGAGGGCTGTGGTTGCAATGAAAGCTCAGATGAAGAGCAAGGTCGAAATATGCTGGAAGAGCGTGAGAAGAACGACAAGGATGACGAGGAACCCAAGATGAAGATGAAGATTGTCATGGATGACACAGAGCAACCACGAATTATCGAAGTTCCAGTCGATGCTGATGGTCAGGAAATCAAAGTTGAGAAGCTGGAGGAAGTTCCAAGCAAGATGGCAAACAAGGATGATGCCGCTGCAGTTGTACCCGAGGAAGACAAGAAGGCACTTCCCACGTTCACGGACGAGGAGTACCTAATTGCTTCACCTGTGGTGCTCGGCTTCGCATTTGCCGAGAAGCTTTGGCTCGAGTTCACCGTCTCTGGCGTGAAGGATATCGTCTGGAACGAAGGCGCCTACGATTCTTTGGTACTCGAAGACAACACCAAAGCAATCGTCAAAGCCCTCGTCGAATCCCACAAATACCACCCCGCAGAAAGCATCGACGATGTCATTCAAGGCAAAGGCAAAGGTCTTGTGGCTGTCCTGCACGGTCCTCCAGGAACAGGCAAAACGCTCACCGCAGAAGGCATCTCTGAGCTCCTCAAATGCCCGCTGTACATGGTCTCTGCTGGCGAGCTGGGCACGGACCCACGCACCCTCGAAGCAGAGCTGCAAAAGATCCTCGACATCGCACACGCATGGGGCGCAGTCCTTCTCTTGGATGAAGCCGACGTCTTCCTCGAGAAACGCACAATCCAAGACATCCACCGCAATGCCTTGGTCTCAATCTTCCTCCGCCTCCTCGAGTACTTCCAAGGTATCTTATTCCTAACCACCAACCGCGTCGAAACTTTCGACGACGCCTTTCAATCACGAATCCACATCGCACTCCGATACGGCGAGCTCAGCACGAAAGCTAAGAAGAGCGTGTTCAAGATGTTCATCGAGCGAGTGCGAGTGCTGGAAGGTATTGACACGATGCCATTTACTGAGAGTGATTATAATGCGCTGGCTAGACACAATTTGAACGGTCGCCAGGTATGCTCTTTTCCCCTCATGTTTTTCTATGTATCGCTTGCTAACGATGTAATAGATCAAGAACACAATCCGCACCGCGCAAGCGCTGGCTGTGAACAACAAGGAACCGCTCAGCATGGAGCACATCAAGCGGGTTCTCGATGTCTCGAACGCCTTCGATCGCGACCTGAAGGGAGGACCTGGTTTCGAGGATGCGATGAGGGGATATTTCTAAGCTTCTCATCAAATCTCTTCCTTTCTCAACTCTCCTCTCTCCTTCTCTCTCTTCACTTCTCTCTTGAAATTCTTTTTTGGGACGCAAGGCTTTCTTTCCTTGGGACATGTATCAAGAGCGGAACTGGACTGGTTGGACGGAGCATGGAATGGATCATGGTTTGTGACAATATCAAGACTTGGTTCACATTCGTTTAGAAGGAACTGGGATTCGGAGAAATGGGATTTGGGTTCAGCATGATTGGAACTGGGTTCTATGGATGGAGCGAGCATTTTTCCTCTTTCTCTTTTCTTTTCTGTCCTTTTCGTGCTATGGGTTCTTCTTAGGGCTTGTATTTATGAACGCACGTTACGGCCGCTTGAGGATTGGGTCTTACATGAATGGGGATGAAGGAGATGATGAGGATATTATGATGATGGGAATGCAATGACTTTCTCTTCAAACTTTGTGCTGCTCTTGATATGATCGGACTGTTGACCAGCTGACTCCTAGTATGACTCTGAGGGCCTTTGTTCTTAGGGATGAGTCGTTTATTGGTTTGTCAATTATTTACGTTGATGTCGATGTTCATATCTTGCACATCTGCCACTTTCGTGTCTGTCTAGTGACTTGCTGGCTGTGGCGATTACTTTACGCTACTGAGCCCACCACCATGTGGACTTCGTTCGCTTCTCAATCACACTTGTCTTTCTCTTAGCCTAAGACGCTTGATGCAAATTGAGGCAGCTTTTGTATTATTCATGGATTAAGCCGATGGCGAACACCATGACTCCAGGCTTAGAATTCTCTCACTCCTCAAATCCTCAATCGGCGCAACATTTGCGCCGTAATCCAGCAGCAAACGCTCAATACCAGTGGTCATCTCGCCATTCATAAGATCGATCTCTGAATCGAGCATGCTACCCTGATAGTATAGATAAGCTTCCAACTGACGCAAAATGTCCAGTGGAGCACGCCCGTGAAGAAGATGATATGGCCCAAGTATTGATGTTTTAGCATCCCAAGAAATGCCATGTGTGTCTCCCGCATTATTTGGATTTGCTCCTGCTTTCAAAAGCGTTTTGACACCTACGAGGTCTCGAGAAAAGACTGCGATTTGCAACGGGGTGACTTGAAAGCCCTTTGGGTCAGGATCCGCGCCGAGTCGCAAAAGTCGAGGTAAAACGCAAGTATGCTTGCACTCGTTCTTCTCTTTTCCAAATGGATCATGACCCGGCATGTATAGGGGCAGTAGATTGGTGTAAGAGACAAGTCCGGGTGCTTCCTGTAGAAAGAATTCTAACGAATTTGTGTTAAACTCGCGGATCTCCATCAAGAATTCGACTAGATTGCACTCAAATCCACCTGAGTACATGGGATTCCTCCACAACGGTTGATCTGAGACTGAGCCACGAAGAGTTTCTTGAAGAATGTGCTTCAAATTGAGATCTTGGACGAATTCCTTCGCCATGGTAAAACTTGACATCAGGATAAGATGGGCCAGGATAGTAGCTTTCGACTTTTTGGATGACTCTTGCCAATTGACATCCCAGAATCCGGTATAGTTATGGTCGCAGTTTAATATTTCCGCATCGTCTGACGAATCTAAATCAGATATAAATGTATGAAGAGCATCGAAGTGAGCCTCGGAAGGATCAAGGAAACGGGACGCTAATCCAGGCTCAACGAGGTCCTCGTAGTTCCGCAGGAATCGAACAGAAGAAGCAAGGCAATATTGCTGGAGGTTTAAAGTATATTGTCGTAATCTTAAAGTAGAAGCCAATGCCCGAGAAGCCTTGGTCAGCTCTGATGTGATAGCATACTCCATGGCAAAAGCCAGGATCGAGCTGTAGGAAGCTGTTTGGTTGATGGACCAAAATTTAGACGACGGTTCATCTGACTCTAAGAACTCGCGAACCGTGTAGTGAGCGACATCGGCCAAATATTTCCCAGTTTTGCTGTCACGAGTAAAAGAGACCAAGCAGCCACAATTATACTTGAGAGTCTCAATGCCGTAGAAATGCCCAGATGAACGCGACCCGCCTTGATGTAGACCATCCTCGAAAGCAATGTAAGCGTCGACCAAAACGTCAGCAGCGAGCGGTACTGAGCCTTTCCATAAGAAACCATGGAAGCACACCCAATGTAGTGTATGCCTAACGAAATCTTTCTCCTCTTCGGTAAAGTAGGAGAATATCCTTTCGTAAGTCTCATAAATGGTTTTCGGCAGACTTTTGAGCGCTGTTCTGATTTTAGACTCCGAATGAAGCCGCCGTAGGATATCTAATTGACAGACAGCCCAGCGAAACATCCCCTTAGCTCCAGTTGATAGAGTCTCTTCCACTTCGGTGCGAAGTTTGTCAGGCCAATCTTTGAACTTGAGTTCATCCTTTATCTTAGCAGCGACGTAGATTTTGATATCTGCCTCCACAAAGGAGTTAGACATCGATAGAGACTGGGAGAAAAGGCTCATCTCAAGTTCAATATCTCTGTACATGCGGCTTGTCGCCAAAAGTTGTATCTTCGAGAAGCGAGGGTCAGTGGCTAAGATATTCAGGACATGCAGAAGATTCTCTCTTGACTGGCTTTCGTCTAGTGCATCGACCAAAACATAGACTAGATCAAAGGAGTCCAATATGGTTTGCAGGATCTCAAATAGTTCTCTTGCAGCAGGTACCGTGTTCTTCTTGTAGGCTTTCCAAGTAAGGGTTGGGACTATACCTGCTTCTCGAAGGAGTTGGCTCAGGAGCCAGCGGAGGAAGGGCATCGACTCGTCCTGATTATGAACGTGGTAACAGTAGTAATAAACGCATGTTGTACGCTTATCATTTTCTTCGCAGATGAGAAGAGTTTTCTCAGTGATGTGACCAGCTAAGATTGTCTTTCCCGCACCAGGTATCCCGTGAATCCACAAGGCCCGAATTCGAGAGTTTATCCAATCACTCCAATGGGGGGTAGTGAACACCCAATCGCCGGTTTTGTTCTCGTAAAGGTGTTTGGCGCGGTTGTGAGCTTCTGAAGGGTTCGTATCTTGGAGCCAGTCATATACCTTTCGCTTTTCAGAGGCTGTCCAGCGTCAGCTACTCACTTATCAGACCGACTATGGCCCTCTGGGGGGAATATCATACTATCCAAAGTAACATACACTTCATCAAGCTGGTGTTTGATATTCCGAAATTCTGCTCTGTACGGAGTAAGTAAGAAGACTCTGATCTGATTTGCAGGTCTACCCACAGGAGTTGCCCTTGTAAGGCAACGTTTATAGTTGCTTTGTGGCACATGATCTCATCAAGCAGCTTTCGAGCCCTCTCTGCCTTCAGAGGCCAAGCGAGGCTAATCAGTGCCGTTTGAAGTTTCTGCCTCTTCTTTCCCTTGCTTTTGGAAGTAAGCGATGGAAGTAATGGGAAAAGCTGGTCGAGCTGTTCCATAGCCACTTTACACCCTTCTACCGGTCCATCGGAGCCTCGTAGCCTCTGCAGTGTTGCCGAGTCTGCTGAATCATCCTCATTAAGGAAGCGCAAGCTTTCGAATATAACCTTGAGGGAGCCTGTCTCGATGAAGACGAGGCGCAAATCTTTCGGATAATCGTGCACTGTCTCGATGAGCCATTTGCAGACGTTCGCAATGCGCTCAGCCGCCTGTAGCACTGTGCCAATGCTGTCAGCCATAGAGCAGGTTCTGTGTGCAGCTTGAATTATGAAGCATGGGCTACTAGCGCGAACGCAAGATGCTCACGATGGAAATTTTTGATCTGGATTCAGGGCGATGCCTTTTTGTAAAAGCAGAAACGTGCAAAGGTGCCTTGGCTGGCACAGCCCCTTCCAAGGTTGAGGCGCATCGAGAAGCCGTGGGTATCCCCCATCTCCAATCACTAATACAATTTTTGTGTTCTGCAGCCACATATGCACTAAGCTGTTGACAGGGTTTCCAATACCATGCTCTGTTGTCTCCAAGCGATTTGCAGCCGATTTTAGAGGCTGAAAGCCATACCGGGATGCCCACACAGATGACAGCACACCATCAGGCGACAACTCATCGCGCAGAGCCGTTCTTCAAAATAAGCGAATTTGCCAGTACTCTTTCACAACTGAACAAGGTAAAACAGACCGCACTAATAACAATTTTATCGAGAATTCGAGTCCGCAGATTATATTGATGGTGAAAGCAGTGTATGCAGCGGTTCTAGTTGTGTTTATTTCTCAGGTTCTTAAGCTTGTATTTATTGCCTGAACGATGATATTCAGCACACTTATAGAAGAAGTTACAGTAAGTAATACCAAAAACGTTCTGCAAATGCTAATCATAATAATAAGAATGCGATGGTTTTCTCGTCTCTCCCCCACGCCGTGTATGTCAAAGCGAAAGGATGTCTCTTCTTCATTGTGAGAATCTAAATCATATGTAGATAGCCATTATTCAATTTTCGCCATTATTTTCTATCAAGGGCCATAACTAATTTATCTCTTCTATTTTCGGGGGTTTCATCGTGTTGCATTTGCTGCTCCTCTTACCGCCTGAAATATACCATGTTCTCCGTATGCAACTTTAATTTTAGTTAGGGAGATTCCCGATGAAAACCACGAGCACTGCACAATACCTAGTGAAAGTTATTAGTCTCTATACCTATGATCTTCGAACTGGTCAACATACGCCGCCATTGCTGCGAAAATCTCGTGATTCGAACTTTTCGTCCACAGCGCTAGGGAAATGGCAAAACAGAACGAAAACACGCCAATGAGCGCCAGCTTTACGACCGAGTTCTGTATGTAATAGAGAGCGAATATTGGTGCAACAAGTATGACTACTGCTATTACTGTCAGAGCAGAGCGGACAACCCGACGGATAGTTGTTTGTGAGTAATAGTGCACGTGCGAGTTTTGCTGAGCATGTGGACGTTGACGATGTTTCTGCAATAGCGATATTTAGTGCCTTTTGTGATTATGCCTACTATAGGGGCAAACCTTGGTAGAGAAAAAGTGGCTCCATCGTTTCTCGACCCAGTTCTCTAGAACACCGTGCCCTTCCCCTTCGCCGACAGGTGCTAAGCTCACGAGGTCTCGCGGTGCGTCTAGGAAGTGCGATTCGGCTTCGACAACGGGTTTCATTCCATCGATCCAATTGACGAGACTATCAGCATAGATGCCCGCAGGTTTTGGGAATGCAAGGGTCCGGGAATGTTGATCCAGCGCAGTCTCTGGTGCCGTTTCAGCGTGATCACAAAAGACTCTCTGTTGGCCGATCATGTAGGAATCAACTCACGGTACTCTCCAATCTTGATTCTCAATTGCAACATGATAGCTTTTCTTATATCGTTCGAGTCATGGCGCCTTGAGTGTAACGACACGAGTTTTGCATGTGTCCCGCTTTCCAGATCTGCTTTGTCAATTTCTACTAGCTTCTCTTCCAGCTCGCATAGTTCATCTTGCAGAAACAGCAAATTTCGCGTAGAGAGACTGTCGAATCGTCTAAAGATACTAAACACCTTGTCACTGCTCATGAAGGAAGAGAGTGAAGAATATCCTCCTGTTCGCGGCTGGACAGTTGGTCTTGCTCCCTCTCTTCTAATCTCAGCCAATTCGATGTTAGTCTGTTGCTCATTCGCTGTAGAACTTGAAATATGGTCTAGAATAAGAGACAATCCAATTTAGCCATATTTAAAACTGATAATCAGCTACGACTCACTCATTTGCCGTTCTGGGGCCAGCTCTTGCCCTGAACCTTCAGAAGGGATCGAGTTCGCACCCGGGCTTGTGGAGGCCGACACCTGGTTTGGATCCAGATATTCCTGAACATTACTTCTCCGGAACTTGTTAACTCGACCAGCTCCGCCGCCAGGAGGCCTTGGGATGAGATCCGTGTTTGTCAGAGCTGTGTTTGGGATGCCAATGATGCTCGCTTTACGTTCCTACGTCAGTACCAGAAATGTTGGAAGATCCCGAGTTACGAACCAATAGTAGACTGCTGCTCGCCGTCTGCAAGCCTATCGGGAAGTTCATAGTGTGCCATGAAGGGGTGAATACTGTACAAAGTTGAGCAATAATCTTCAAAGATTGGCTCTCCCGCTGATGATAATAGGCTTTTGAATTATGTATGGCGAATGAAGGCTTGGTGTGTTCTCCTTTCTTTTGACAAGGGATGTTCCGCCTGGGTGGCGGCGAAGTACTGAACTGACTGACCAATCACTATGGGGGATGTAATGTAATGCCAGCCACTAAGTATTTGCATGCCGAGTGGCTTGTTTCATGTAGGACTTGATCCAACCAGAGTGGTTCTTTATCGAGTGGCGGTTTTACGAGTAACGCCCAAGTTTGGTCACATTTTAGGCACCCTCTCCCAGCTTCAGAGGGCACAGCTGACGGGCGCGTGCACGCAAGATTGGTTCTTGATTTCCTTTCTGTTCAAAATCCTTCGAAGAATTCAGAGAGTTTCAGCGAAAGCAGTTTAAAGTCATCATTTTATCAGCGCGCTCCGTACACTACCCTTTTCCACGATGCCTACAGCGGGAAGTGCCTCGAATGATGGGGCTGGTGGGATATACGAGATCCCATCCAGACTTATGAGCAAAGAGGATGTGTTAGACAGTAATTTTTATTTTATTCTCTGCTCTCTTCCAGCATTGCTGATGGTACTAGTTACTCGAATCATGGGCTTGAGAACGGGATCTGTTAATAATTGTGATATACTCCCACGTCCACCAGGCGGAGGGGCTGGGACGGTAAATCCTTTCAAAGCAGGTGAGTTGTGAATTTAACACATTACCTTTTTTTGAAGGAATTGGATAGAAGCAACTAAGAAAAATATAGAGGAGCGACTTCCTTTTCTGGAGCCACCATCGACAGAAGAGGCCACCAGAATCCCTGAACCTGACAGTTCTTTATTGAATGTCCCTCAAAAATCGCTCGAGAAAAGCTTAATTGCCCGCGAGGATCATCGGTACATAGCGGCCGAAATAGAAATCTCGGGTTATTCATTCATGCCCGCTTATTCGTCGTGTTTTCATGAGGTGGTTGGGACACAAGGGCGGCAGCCCCAGATAAACACTGCAGAAGAACAGTCAAAGTTTCCTGACAGTGAGTTTGTTTGCTGGTCGCGTTTTCTGCTATCAGGCTTACTCTGCTAGTCTTGACACCATTCACAGTCGAAGCTACGGAAGTAAAGAAGCGTGCTGCATGGTCATGGTATCGGACGCACCTTCTCTACTTGAAGAGTGTAGAAAAAATCTTGGCGGAAGGGCCGACACAGGAAGCTCTTGGAATTAGGCATATGGGTACCACGTGAGTACAAGCTCTTGTACAGACCAGAACCTTCATCGCGGTTGTCCTTGAGTTACAGGTCTGTCTAATACTGCTCTTTTAGGTGCTCGGCTGAAATGGAGACTATCACTCGAGAGCTACGCTCAAAGGCAGAAAACGCAAAACGACATGCTTTGGAGCTCTATCCGCAACTCTTGGTTGAAGAAGACGTGAATCGCCCTTCTTGGGGATCTTCATTCTCCACCGGTAAACACTAGCTTCTCTTACGTATAGCCGTTAGTCAAACTCTGTCTCAGGAGCTCAATTCTTCTCACTTTCCAGAATGCACAACATTGCTGATTGAATTAGACGACCAGAAGTATCACGAGGAACTGGCATCTAACTATGAACGGGTACAAGTCTTCGATATTGCTGAGGCATACAAAGGACAAGCAATGATCTACCTATGTGAAGCGATCTCATTGTACTTGGAATGGAAAGAAAACAATCCTAAAATGAGTGGGGTTTATTCTAATTTATACTATATATAAGCTCTAACATAACAACCAGGAGATAAGTTCACTTCGAACGCGAATTTTGGGCAATTGAATGTGCCCACCCTCGGCGGTGCAGGTGGACCTGCAAAGTTATGGGCAGAAGCTGCCAAGTGGTCTCAAGATGATGAGACTGAATCATGGATCAAAATCAGATTCAGAGAGTGGTACCTTCGAGCTGTTATGGCGAGAGGCCACGCAGAATGGCTTTTGGAGGATTATAGGTCTGCGAGTTAGTATCTCCACCAATTGCCTTCTTCGTAAATTTCCATGAAATACAATAGAGCTGACGGTTATGCAAGTTGCCAAGTCCGATCAGACAAAACGTCGCATTGAACAATCGAGGCTTTTGCCTCCACCTCATGTTGGCTTTTATGTCAATGATTGCGGGCCTAGATCTATCCTAGCAATGATCGCTTCAGATGAGGAACTTAAAAATTCGACGATGTATGATGATGACGGCTATTTTACCAAATACATCAACATTCTCATCGGATTTTCGGATCTTGCTTTTACTAGATCGGGGGAGCGAAATTATAATTTTGCATTTGGTGCTCCGGTAAGAAAGTCCGCTGGTTAATTTATTTGTTAATCGTATCTGACAGCCAAGGAAAGGATGCCTTTTTCATCAAGAAGGCGACAGAGGGGTGGATCCCAAATTGGCTGGGATTATATCCCATGGATGGTTCCGCTTTGAACATTATGACCGGGTTCTATGAACGATATTGCCGAAAAGGACTTCTTGACTTCTTACCAACCTCGAGTTCAGACTACGAAAAAGCTCTGGCTGTCTGTGCCGACGACATGGTTCTGGAATGGGATCACCAACGATATATAAGCACTTTTCCGCTCCTCTCGCAGAAGGAACCAACGGTTCTACCAGATCTGGAGGCAGACGTGAAGCAACTCGTCGACATGCGGATGCTCATGACGGAAGCCCAAGCCGAGAGGTTTGGATTTTGGGAGAAGTTGATAAATGCAATAGAGTACCATCTGTCTCGGATGGATAGGGTACTCTCTTTGTCCCAGGTTTGGGACAGTGAGCCTGATGCAGGGTTGATGACAGCTGCTCGAGTTGAGCGGATTCTACAAATCATGATCGGTCCTTGGTATACCGTGAGCGTGCGCGTTTACATGTGGACGCGTGAGTGGTATCATGTACTTTTCCTTGGACCGGCAGAAGGAGGAGTTATGCAGCAGGATGCATCGGCAGCAGACCATACCAAATTCGCCCGTTCCAAACCGCTCCACAAGATGGCCACGTATTACCGCCTTCGCCGCATCTTCGAAACGCTGGAGGGGTGTCGAGAGTCTATATTAAGCGGCCGTCGATTGGACGACGAGGAATGGCTCTTCTCAAGTTGTTTCCAAAGATACCTCGAGACGGGTGATGAGAACCAGCTCCCACTTGTCAAAATCGGCATCGAGCCAAAAAGAGAGAGAACCGTAAGGTCGTTTCGCAAAGAAGAAGTTTACTCTTGTGATGGCCAATGTGGGTGTGCATATGACAGGGAAGAGAAAGCCGGTGTGGAGGAATCTGCTTTTCGACAGTCAGACGACCGTCAGGCTGTGGAACAGAGGAGAATTATCAAGCAAGCATTTTCGCAGCACAATACGCAGGTCAGATCCAAAATTTTCCGGGGAGGTCAGATTCGCATGCAATTACTTCAGAATATCATGTCTCAAGCATCCTCGGCCGAAGCTGAGAGTTACAGGAAACACCTCGCAGATGATGTCCGTCATCTTTTTAACCCAAACAGGAGTGGGCCACATCCAGGCGAAGATGATGGATCTCCTCCTTCAAGTCGGCAGGAAAGTGGTGATACGACTGATCTGTCAAATCCGCCAGACAATAACAGTAGATATCCGCCAATGCCACCAACGAATGGAAATCTACCTTTCATTCCAACTGATGGTGGAGTTATGATTTCGGAGTCCAGGGCTATCGAGCACGCGCCACTCAGCAATTCGCAAAACTATTCTTTACCAATGCGAGATGGCAGAAGACGAGGCAGATTTTTACGTTTTGTTCAGAGTATCAGGAAGAGCCGAAAGTAATCTTCATGAAATAATTTAACAAAGGCTATATGATCCAGACCTAGAAGAGTTAAATAAAAATGTTAGCAACACTCTACCTGAATGGTTTATATCACGGCAATTTGCCATAAACGCTGGAAGAATAAGAAGTAAAGAACGAGCAGCTCAAGACAAAGTTTTTATACGACTACAAAAGCTTTTCCCTCTAGATTCCCAGCTGCAAAATCAAGTAGACCGCCCTTCCGCCGTCACCAGACCCACCTTATACCTCTCAATCTCAGGCCTCAACCTCCCCCACCGCACCAAACTCTCCTTCCCCCAAACATCCCCCCTCTCATAGCTCCCGCGCTCCACCACCGGAACATTCCCATCCAGCATAACCTACTCCTGTTTCTCAGCCGCAAAAATATGCAGCCCCGGGCCTCCCACCGCGTTAGGATTCTCCAGCGTCCCGACGCGCACATATGCTACTGCTGGTCCAGCGCCGCCGTAGTGGCTCCAGAGTGCCGTGTGGCATTTGGGACAGCGGGCGATTTGCTGGCCGAGGCCGGAGGCGGTGGGGGTTGGTGTGAATTCTGGGGAGTTGGTTAGGGTTGTTATGTTGCTGCTTTCGATTACGGCGTTTAGGGCAAAGGCGCTGCCGGTTTTGCGTTGGCAGGCTGGGGTTGGTTAGGGGGTTGGTGTTGAGAGGAGGGGGACAGGTACAGAAGCAGTGGCAGCAGTTTACTATTAGCGGTGTGGCTTCCATGCGGTATCTTATGTGTTTGCAGGCGCAGCTGCCTTCTATGGGGAATTTGGTGTCCATTGTGAGGATTTGAAGACTAGTAGTGAGAGTGTGGAATGGGGAGAGGAGGGGAGATAATAGTATTTGAAAAAGAATTCTGAAATGTTGACAGTGCGGGGAAATATGAGGGAAAGTTGATTTCTGGTTTTTTGAATAGAGTGAGTGCTGTGAAGGTAAATATACTTCTAAGTCACTTGTTTATGGAAAGGCGCGGTGGAGTAAGTCGACTGAAAGTCAGTCCAAGGGGCGATAGGGATAAGATAACTTCAATGACTTCGCGCTATTCTAACAAAAAAAAAATCTATTGTTACACTTTGAGCGAGACCACAAAATTCACGCCAAAAAATAGCAAAAGAAATCCCGGAGGACCCAGAAACTTGGCTTGCGCTCAGTTTGCTGTGGCAGAGAACATTCTAACTCTTCTAAACCGTACCACTATCATTAGATAGTGGTGCTACATACACTTTGAAAGTGTGTTCAAGCTTGCTTACGCTAGCCGACTGGAGATCTCTGTTGGAATTTTGCTTATGTGAATATATAAGGGTTAAAGTGAAGGGGGAGTGAATCGTGTTGATGTTCGCAGAAGAAGCAGCTTTAGCTTTTTGCGCTGCCTCAATTCTCAACAAACAATGTTCGCAGGACGAGTAGCCACCGAATTTGGTTTGAGGCTTCAGGTTTTTGCGCTGGATTGATTCTTAAACGAATCTTCCAGTACTTATGCTGCTAAAGGTACGAACGATGAATAATAATCTCGTTGATGTTTACAGCAAATACGCGAATCTGACAAAAAGGGGGAGGGGCAATTCTCGTGCCCCACTTCTCTGACTTCAAAGAGTCAAGCGTCTTGCGATAGCTTATCACAATCGCAATCGCAATCGTAATCGCAATTGTGGAGGGGGCGAAATGTGGGGTATCAGTATCTAGAGCGATTGATTTCTAGCTCGTAGAGAATAGGAAGAGCGGTGAGCATATGAGATTTATATGAGCTGACTGTAGCTGCATAGAAGAGTGCCTGAAATAGAAACGCATGGGATGAATGATTGGTGTGGGATGTTGGTTGTGGGCCTGGCCGGAATGCTGTGTCTAGTTGGCGTTTGGGTACCACAAGGAATGCTAACGGCGAATTCTTTGGCTGGGAATTCGAGTTATATAGATGAACACCTTCCGTAGTTAAGATGGCCTGCCAAACAGACGGCTAATTTTTCTGAATCGCGTCGGTACATAGAGCCGGGATCCTGAGGACTCCTTGCATTCCAGCCCAAACTCTGATTCGGACTGTCCGACCCCCTCTATTGCCGAAGTAGCTTCCAGGCCAGTTTGATATGTTGGGCTACCTCCACAGCCTGAAGGGGAATGCCGGGCCAACACTGTTCCAGATGTGGCTGAGTGACAGTACCATGCGATTCACGCTATCACGCAGATGACAGGGTGGCGAAGCATCTGGACTGGGCAATCGGGTTGCACGCAGATCTGGATAGTGCTTTATTTTTGTCCAGGGCTGAGATGGCGGTACTGAAAAGGAGGTGAAGAAGCCCCTGGGTACTAGACACATCAAATATATCATATTTGTTTCCATTTCTAAGAAGATATCGTGGATGAAATTTTATAAGTTCTTAGAATGAAGGTAACAAGTCCTTGCCACCAGGATAAATGGTTGGGAGTTGGTTTGAGGAAGGTGAACGGTGAACCCAAAGCGGTCAAGTCCAAGGCGAAACGGCGCTAGACTAGTTTGGCCTCGCTTACGGGGGCAATTCGAACTGCCCGCCAAAAAATTCTTAAAAGGCGATTGTGTCCCAAATTTCGAAACCTCCCTCCCCAAATCTCCACTCCTTTCTACTCTTCGTTCTTGGTTTTTCTAGACGTAGAGAGCCATCATAGAGAGACTTGGCGTCGAAATCGCACCAGTCTCGGGCTCAGCATCTAATAGAGTCTCTTACGCAAGAGCGCACCAACCAACCACACCGATATCCTATCTTAGCGCATCCCGCTGAGAAAATTCATCCAACCCACCTTCGCCGGCGGTTCCCCTTCCTCTTCTCTTTCACAACATGCCCGCGATCACAGAAGCATCTGCCTCAACCGCCAGCATGTCTTCCAAAGAGAACAAAAACAGCCAGAAGGTTCTTGACGAACTGATGGCAAAGTTATGGATCTCAAAAGCCCAAGACGACATCAATGCCGCCACCCACAACATCGCAACTTTCATCAACGGCGATATCGAGGAGGGTGATGCTCCAACCAAGTAAGTCTACGACCCAGTGTGACTATCGCGATCTGCTTGCCCTTAGTTTTGGACAAATTCCTTGCCGATTTTGTTCTCTGGCCTCTTGTGGCGGGGCTGCCGGTCGCAATTCAGTTTAGGAATTTGTGCTGACAATGTACTGTGCAGGACCGTTGCATCGCTCAAGAAGCAACTCGCAAACAAGAAGGATGCCAACGTCCGAGAGCGAGCTGTCAACGCCATCCAGGCTATCGCTGAACATGCCGATATCTCTCCCTCCGTCGAGCCATACCTGGTCGAGCTTTTGCCTCTGTGCCTCACAGCAGTCGGTGATAAGATCGTCCCAGTCAAGAATGCTGCAAACTCTGCGGCTTTGGCCATTGCCAAGGCTGTGAACCCAAATGCTGTCAAGGCGATCATGCCTCACGTTATCAACTCAATTCTTACTGCTCAAAAGTGGCAAGAAAAGCAGACCGGTCTCGCCATTATCGAGGCTCTCGTTGCCTCCGCACCCACGCAACTCGCATCCCGAGTCCCAGATCTCCTTCCAGTCGTCTCCGAATCAATGTGGGACACAAAGCCTGAAGTCAAGAAGATGGCATATGGTACAATGGAGAAGATTTGTGGTCTTATCGTCAACAAGGATATCGAGCGTTTCATCCCTGAGCTCATCAAGTGTATCGCCAAGCCAGAGAACGTCCCCGAGACTGTTCATTTACTTGGTGCCACCACTTTCGTCACTGATGTTCACGAGCCAACCTTGGCCATTATGGTTCCCCTTCTCGATCGTGGTCTTGCCGAGCGCGAGACTGCCATCAAGCGAAAGTCTGCCGTTATCGTCGACAACATGTGCAAACTTGTCGAGGATCCTCAAATTGTTGCCGCTTTCTTGCCAAAGCTGATGCCCGGTCTTACCAAGAACTACGAGAACTTGGCTGATCCCGAGGCTCGTGAGAAGACCAAGCAAGCTCTCGATACCCTTGTTCGTGTCGGTGCTGTCAAGGATGGCAAGATTCCCGAGGTTTCCCACGCTGGCGATATCTCCACAGTTCTTGCTATTCTCAAGCAGATCCTTGCCACCAAGCACAAGGATGTTGTCACCAAGTTCGAGCCCGTCCTTTCCTATGTTTCTGCCATCGCCGGTCAATTGATCGATGAGAAGGACGCAGACCGAACTAGCTGGACCACAAACCTCAAACCATATATTGCCGCCGTTGTTGGCGAGGGTGATGCTCAAGGCATTGTTGACAACCTCCGAACAAAGGCATCTCCTGGTGCTGAGGCAGAGGATGCCGAGGAGGCGGATGACGAGGAGGGAGAGGATCTTTGCAACTGCACATTCAACTTGGCTTATGGTGCCAAGATTCTGCTGAATCAAACTCATCTCCGCCTGAAGCGTGGGCAACGTTATGGTCTTTGCGGTCCTAACGGTTCCGGAAAGTCCACTCTCATGCGCGCCATCAACAACGAGCAAGTCGAGGGTTTCCCCAAGAAGAGTGAGGTTAAGACTGTTTTCGTCGAGCACGATCTTGATTCTGCCGATACTGAGCAAACCACCATTGCATGGACCATGAAGAAGCTTGCGGAGGTCGGTGTCAAGACTTCCCAGGCAGAGGTCGAGAAGCAATTGGGAGAGTTCGGTTTCACCCCCGACATGACTGCCAATCTGATTACTGCTCTATCTGGTGGATGGAAGATGAAGTTGGCTCTTGCCCGTGCTGTTTTCGAATCTCCAGATATTCTCCTTCTTGATGAGCCGACTAACCACTTGGACGTAAAGAACGTGAAGTGGCTTGAGGATTACCTCATGAAGTCTCCCTGCACATCCATCATCGTTTCCCACGACACCGGTTTCCTCAACAACGTCTGCCAACATATTATCAACTATGAGCGGTTCAAGCTCAAGCGTTATCGTGGTAACATCACCGATTTCGTCAAGAAGTGCCCATCCGCCCGCTCTTACTTTGAGCTCGGTGCATCTGAGATGGAATTCAAGTTCCCCGAACCCGGTTTCCTTGAGGGTGTCAAGACCAAGGCTAAGGCCATTGTTCGTGTCTCGAAGATGGCTTTCCAATATCCAGGCACACCAAAACCCCAAATCTCCGACATCTCCTTCCAATGTTCACTCGGTTCCCGTATCGCTGTCATCGGTCCCAACGGTGCTGGCAAATCTACTCTCATCAATGTCTTGACCGGTGAACTCATCCCAACTGTTGGTGATGTCTACACCCACGAGAACATCCGTATCGCCTACATCAAACAACACGCCTTCGCTCACATCGATCACCACTTGGAAAAGACTCCTTCAGAGTACATTCAATGGCGATTCCAGACTGGTGAGGATCGTGAAACCATGGATCGTGCCAACAAGATTGTCACCGATGAGGACGAGAATGCCATGCAAAAGATCTACAAGATTGAAGGCACAACCCGACGTGTCATTGGTATCCACTCCCGACGCAAGTTCAAGAACTCCTACGAGTATGAATGTTCGTTCGCTCTCGTCGAGAATCTTGGCCAGAAGAACGAAAAGTCCACCCCCATGATGACTGCAGACAACGCCTGGATTCCTCGTACTGAGATCTTGGCTTCCCATCAAAAGATGGTTGCTGAGGTCGATCAAAAGGAAGCTCTTGCCAGCGGTCAATTCCGACCTTTGGTCCGGAAGGAAATCGAGGCCCACTGCGCCAACTTCGGTCTCGATGCTGAGTTGATCTCTCACTCGCGTATGCTGGGTCTTTCTGGTGGTCAGCGTGTCAAGGTCGTCCTTGCTGCTTGCTCGTGGCAACGTCCTCATTTGATCGTTCTCGATGAGCCTACTAACTATCTTGATCGTGATTCTCTTGGTGCTCTTTCAAAGGCTCTCAAGGCATTCGAGGGTGGTGTTATCATCATTACTCACTCTGCTGAGTTCACCAAGGATTTGACTGAGGAAGTGTGGGCTGTAGTCGACGGCAAGATGACGCCATCTGGGTAAGCATGAGCTTTTTCTTTTGAATCTCGAGAGCTGTTGTGGTGGTGTTGGGGTAGTGGCCTCGCTTAGCCGACCGACCCTCTAACATCAATTCACCTTAACCCATCTCCAACCCAACCTCGGGACAGTTTATCTTCTTGAATAATGCTAACGGAAACTCCAGCCACAATTGGGTGCAAGGGCAAGGTTCTGGACCAAGATTGAAGGGCGATGATGACGAAGTAAGTTGAAAAATTTGAGCTAGAAGATCTGGTCACGTGCTAACTATCATTCAGGAGGAAGAGAAGTTCGACGCCATGGGCAACAAGATAGTCTCCACGAAGAAGGCCAAGAAGCTCTCTTCTGCCGAATTAAGAAAGAAGAAGAAGGAGCGCATGGCTCGACGAAAGCGTGGTGAGGAGGTCTTCTCGGACGAGGATGATTAAATGAACGGATATAGAGGGTAAACGACTGAAAACCAAAAAATGGATAGACTATCGTCTGTTTTTCGTATTGGTCCGGGTTTGCGCATTTGGCCTGGGCTGGAGTTATCTGAGGTTCCGTTCCTTTATTCATCGATCATGGTTTTCTGCAATAGAAGATAGATCACGATAGACTCTGGGTCTTGCAATACAAAAGAACATTCATTCCACAAGCCTTTTGCACCCTGTGTGAACCAAAAACGAATGCGAATAGACTTCACTCTACTTTGGATTGTTTGATAGTAGTTCTCGATGTGTTTTCCCAGATCTCGTGCAAGTCAACTCATCACGTGCGTACCAAAATTCGACGGCGGCCCACTTTTTCCTGTGCGAAGCTCGGCCAACGGAGAAGCTAAAATCTCGCAAACTCCAAGCTCCTCTTCTTGCTCGACTCCTCCATCTGTCCGCCAACGCTCGATATCAATCTTCCTGCATCTCCTCTCTGTATTAATCACAACATTACATTATGTTTGCCGTACGAAGAACATTGACGGGCGCTGCCCAAAGACGGGCTTTCTCAGCCTCCGCCAGAGACGTAAGAGCTTTTCTCAACATCCTCCGAGCTATCCCCCATACCCGTCCATCCGGCCTCAAAGAGCTTCAATTGATAGGAGATTGATTGAAATTGTTCATCGCGGTTCGGTTGCGCTGGAGGATACTGGAAATGGGACTCAAATGGCACAAATGCTAATGCTGCTCTGCTCTAGTTGTCGAAAGTCACTGTGCTTGGAGCCGCAGGAGGAATTGGACAGCCATTGTCTCTCCTCCTCAAGCTGAACCCCCGTGTCACCGAGCTGGCGCTGTATGATATCCGCCTGGCACCAGGTACGCGTCCTTTGCCATCTGCAGCATACGCAACCACTGACTTGTTATCCCAGGTGTCGCAGCAGACATCAGCCACATCAACACCAAGAGCAAGGTCACCGGCTACGACCCTACACCCAGCGGATTGGCAGCAGCTCTCAAGGGCGCCGAGATTGTCCTCATCCCCGCCGGTGTTCCCCGCAAGCCAGGCATGACCCGCGACGACCTGTTCAACACCAACGCCTCGATCGTCCGCGACCTCGCAAAGGCAGCCGCAGAGTCAGCCCCCGACGCCAACATCCTCGTCATCTCGAACCCCGTCAACAGCACCGTCCCCATCGTCGCTGAGATCTTCAAGGCCAGGGGCGTCTACAACCCCAAGCGTCTGTTCGGTGTCACAACCCTCGATGTTGTGCGTGCGTCCCGCTTCGTGAGCGAGATCAAGAATACCGACCCCAAAGATGAGAACATCACTGTTGTGGGTGGACACTCTGGCGTTACAATCGTACCTCTGTTCTCGCAGTCCTCGCACCCTGATCTCGTCGGCAACGCTGAGCTCTTGAACCGCGTCCAATTCGGTGGTGATGAGGTCGTCAAGGCTAAAGATGGTGCTGGATCCGCTACCCTGTCCATGGCAATGGCTGGTGCCCGGTTCGCAGAGAGCTTATTGAGAGCCGCACAGGGCGAGAAGGGTGTCGTTGAGCCGACTTTCGTCGATAGCCCGCTGTTCAAGGACCAAGGTGTTGAGTTCTTTGCCAGCAAGGTCGAGCTAGGCCCAAGTGGTGTCGAGAAGATTCACGAGATTGGCAAGGTTACGCCGGAGGAGCAGAAGCTACTAGATGCTTCCGTTGCGGACTTGAAGAAGGCATGTCATCCTTCCTCTTCCCCTCTCTCTATATATCTTTCAAAATACTGTACTAACTCCACGTAGAACATCGAGAAGGGCGTAGCGTTCGTCGCCCAGAACCCAGGAAAGTAAAGCCGCACGCACCACCTCACCTCACCTCACACTTCTCTCGGCGCTTAGAAGGACGGATGGCAATGGAATGGAGGGAATGGGGATTCACATCGCACATCATCGGAGATCTCCTCCGTCTTTAGCGTGTAGATTTCGATTTTCGCCTGTATCAAAACTCAAGATTCTTCCACTCTACTCTTTGTGACGTTACCTATTAGGATATGAGGCATGAGTTGTGAGATTTGCGTCATGCCTGAGATTTTGGTCTCGAGTGAGATATCCCATTATAATCTAGACTATGGCAGATTTTCACCGCTCTTTGTTTCAAAGTTTGAAAATGACCGGCGTTTCCGCTACAAGATACCGCACTTCAACGGCGAGACTTTCACACCCAAATGCTTCTGTCTCCCTGCGAGCCCTGTTCGGATTCTATGCGCGTTTCATGTTTACAGATGGGAATAATCACGTGATTGGAGCCAACCAAAAGTTTGCTATTGACGTTGCTGCCTGATGTGAGAGCCTTACAAGTTAACGCTTCAGCATATCTCAGCAATCTGTTATAAGGACACATAGAACTGGCGGTCAGCTTTTTCAGCTGGACCCTTTAACTCTTCTTATTCTCAGTTTCAGGAGACAAATTGCACGGACCACGGCTTTTGGCCATAGGCGTACACCCGTAAAGCTCACCATTTGCCCATCCGTCCTCCTACCTCAAGATCCTTCACAATGTGGCTCTTGAACAGCGGAACCTTCGAGCTAAATTTCTTTTATGACAACAAGACCCCACACTACGCAATTCTTTCGCACGTATGGGGTGACAACGAGGTTTCCTTCCAGCAGATCAATGGCTCCCAGACCGAAATCCAAAACCATGCCGGGTATATGAAGATCTGGAAATGCTGCGAGCAGGCGGCGAACCACGGCTTCGAATTTGTTTGGATCGATACTTGTTGTATTGATAAGACGAATAGCGCAGAACTATCAGAAGCAATCAACTCCATGTTTAAATGGTACCAAGATTCTACTGAATGCTACGTCTATTTGGAAGATGTCACAAGCCTCGACGACTTGCCAGCGAGTAGATGGTTTACACGGGGATGGACTTTACAAGAACTTCTTGCACCAGCCTCAGCCATATTCTTAAATAAGGACTGGCAAGAGATTGGAACCAAAGCGAGCCTAGCCAAGGCGATTTCCCTTATTACCAATATTCCAACTCGGGTCATCCTAGGCCAGGAAAGCGAAGAATTTAGCGTGGCGCAAGTCATGTCATGGGCGGCAAATAGAGAAACAACTAGGGTGGAGGATGTTGGGTACTCGCTACTTGGCATTTTTGGTGTTAATATGCCCATGATCTATGGCGAAGGAGAAAAGGCTTTTGCTCGCTTGCAGCACGAAATCATCAAAGGATCCACCGATCAATCCATCTTTGCTTGGTCCCTTCGAGGTCCCAATAATACAGAATTTCGAGAAGTCATAGATCGAGGTGCATTCGCACAATCTCCCGCTGATTTCGTCGGTTGCGGAAGTATCGTGCGAACTGATTCCAAGGGAAATCCGGAGTTTGCCTTGAATAATAAAGGCTTACGCATCGAAGTGGATCTTATTCCTCCACCCCACCACAAAAATTATTATACGGCTTATCTGAACTGCAAAAAGAAGGATCCCGAACAGGCAGGCGACGGTCGACTTGGGATCCTGCTCCACAAATATCATGACGACCAGTACGTTCGAGTCGACCCTCATGTGCTACGGACCAATCTATCGAATGACATAGAAGGCAAATGGAGGACTTCCATCTACATTGTAGAGCCTGGGTCGTCCTCAATTGGTCCTTGGAAGTGGTCAAAAGGCGTGTCCAAAAGAAGCCCCAGACTGCGTCCTCTGTACAGCCAGTGTACAGAACATGGTTTCCTACTAGCGGATAACCAGACGGTTCGACAACGCCGGCAAACATACAATTCCAGTCAAAACCGGATCGCCTACGAGAAGTTTGAAACGCTCGTTCTCAGATTCGCACACGAAAGCACGCCTGAAGTACAGTTTGCCGTGCTGTTTGGCACCTCCAACGATCGCGTCTGGTCCGATATCGAGACTCATTTTGGAGACGAGACTTTGGCTGACATTGTTGACTCTTATTTCGAGCCGGAACCACTCACGACCCAGCATTCAAGACGCTACCAAGCGCGCGAGAACATACAGGATCGGGCTACTGCTCCTCTTCAAGATGGGTCATTGGCAAATGTGGTTGTGAAGAAGGTACTTGTTTCAGGAAACTTGGAATACGTGGCGGAAATCACTATAACCAAGCTGGTTGATCTTAAAACTGAATGATTTTGAGAAGGCGGGAGTTGCGGGAATTGTTCTAGTGACTATTTGTATTTACATCTACAAATGAGTGAAATAAAGTGACTTATTGAAGAAATGTATATAGACACTTCCAAGAAATATAGTACGAGTAATATAGAAAACTTTCATTATTTACTGGTTCTGGTCGATCTCATGACCAATTTCGGTTAAACTACGCCACCTCCCTCCCCTAAGACTACCCTTCTCCTGTGCTTAGTTTAGATCGGAAGAGATCCATAAGAAAGCTTTTTATGGTGTAATTAAGAGAAATGTAGTAAACCTCAGACATAACATGATCAGAACACAATTTGTTTACTATCCCGCTAGCCTTCTGTCAGGCACTGTCTTGTTTCTGCATCACTTCGTTGCTTGAGACTTTACTCCTGCCTTCCTCCGATTTTCTTGTTTTGACGCTGCTGAACCAACTGACAAACTATTTCTGCCACTGGAAATACAGTGCCGTGATCAACGCAGCCCAGAGTGTCACAATATAAGCTCCTATTGCAAACCCGCCGGATACGTCATTCCTCCAAATCGAATATCCAACAGAAATGAAGCCAGTAAAAAGAAGGATCAGAAAGGTCAAAAGGGTGACAAGTGCTTTATTAAGCCCTTCGATGACAAGAATGCCCCAGCCAAGCACATCATCATCGGTTGGAGTGACACGGCGTACATTTTCCAGCTTTCTGTCGAGTTTCTTTGGAAGGCGATTAAGCCACTTAGTTCTTTGCAATGACCTTTCTCTCGAATGGCATTGCCAGTAGTGGAGAAATGCATCTGCTGAGATCGGAGGGTGGGCCTTTGCTAAAGTGTGGAGATGAGGCTCGTATTGGCGAGACTGGATGTCTGTATCAGACGCACAAAGCGTGCAGTCAGGAGGTTGAGGAATGACGTCTACCCGATGAGAGTCTTCAACAGAAAACTCGAAGATATTAGAACACGAAACTGAAAACAGTTTTAGTCTTGTCGACATACCTGAATAAACCTGATGTCCACAGGCTTGATGAGAAGCCATCTGAGCGCACCGGCGCGAAATCCACGCAGTATTTGATACTTCTCCTTGAATTTTCGAAAGACCTAGCGATCTGCGCATTTAGAAGATATCTCAATTTCACCAAGTGTCTTATGAAATTCGCCAGTGTTTACGCATATAGCCGCGAATTTCTTCGTCCTAGGAGGAGGGTGTGGCACAAGAGCTGCGACAGAAGTAGTGCTTACTCCTGGATTTGCAAAACTAGTACCCGGCAGTTGAACCTTCATTACCTGTGTTAGCATAGGTATAGAATGAAAATCAATAACCCAGAATCTTAAAGATCACATTTAGAGCAATGAAGATATCGAGAAGAAACAAATGACTCACGTTAGCGTTGGAGTATTGTGCTGGCACTGACTGACCAGCACTTGTTCTTTGATATTCTGGGCCAATTGGGTTGCTGGTATCAGAATTTTCTTGGCCTGTGGGTACCAGTTTAATTCCATGATTATCCTGCACCTCAGGCTCGTATCCAGTCGCTTGGAGTTCTACGCCCAGCTTATCGACCTCTCTACGATCACTGGCATGAAAGTCGCCATAAAGAGGAGCTCCACAGTCCTGTACACGATTAATGACGAGATATTCAGAGGTTGCATCTGCTTACGCATTGCCACTCTAGTCGTATATATCCAGTCCTTACTGTCGGACGCAAATAGCGGGATGATCTCCAATAGATCATTCTCCCCATCCTTACGAAATAGCTACGATCATCTGATTCTTCTCGATTTGAAGTTTGGGATTCAAATTGGTCTCCAAGTTCTTGTAAACCTGGTGTGACGTTTGAAGAAACCCGAATCTCCTCTGTCCCAGTATCTTTGTTGAAAATTTGGGACCCGTGTTGCTCTTTTATTAGGTTAACAGGAGTAAGTCCTTCGTGCTCGTCCACTTTCGTCGTGGTCAAGCTCTCTGGTTCCTTTAAGCCTTGATACATTACTGTATTTAGTCTGGGGGACACCATCTCCTCCTGATGAATAGCCAATTGTATAACACTGCTGCGCAATTTCTCGTATGCTTTACTCTCAATCAAGAACTTCCTAATATGTTTAAGACTAGGGAAGTTTTCTAACTCTCCTTCTTCGTCTGAGCTGTCGTTTTCCGAGTTCTGTTCCTGTCCAGCTAAGCTTTGCTCTTCATCGACCCCTTTGAACTGAGCAGCGTCTCTTAGAAACCGTTCGATTCTTTCTCTGAGGTCTAACTGCTGTTGCGCATTTTTATTGAATAGCGACTTCTCCTTCAATCCAAAGACTTCTTGTGCAACAGCGTGAGAGATCCTTCATCTCTGCTGGCTGATGAACCGGACGCTCTCCTTCTCAATTGGAATCGATGCTTCTTTGGACAGATCTTTGGAGAACAACTTTAGGAGATGATGAAGCTCGGATTTGAACAGGGGGAAGTCGAAGATCTGACGTAAAGATTGATACTGAATAGTCAATTTTGCATCATCAATCAGCATTGTGGCAAATTGCTCGGTTGGTGCAAGAAGATCGTGAAGGGAGCTTTTAGATGAAAGACTATCGGGCAGAGAGAAAATGCTAGCATCATCAGCAGATCTTTCGGATGCCTCATATTCAGAAGCGGCTGAATCTGCGTGCGCCTTAGTAGTAGTTAGTTTTGGGTCAGCTTTTAAAACGGTTGTAAATACTTTGACCGTGGACCTTGCGTCTCTTTGGATGTCATGATCATCCGCAGTACTTTCCCCAAATGAAGGCTGCTCTATGATACTTCGTGGTGACATTTCAGATGCGTTATTAGCGTCGGTAGCCAGAGGTAAGTAGTCTTCAGTTCCAGAGTCCTGCGATATAGTGACTGCATTTGTATCTGCCTTCCTTTTCTTGAAATGTTCCAGTCTATCGGAGGTGAATGGAGTTTCATCTCCGAAGAAGACGATCCCCTTTCCTTTTTGTAGCGTACGCATCTGTACGCCCCATTCTTTAAGTTTCTTTATTAATTCTTTTGCACTAGAGAAATCAGCACAAAATGTCGATAGTTGGAGCTGCGGCTTAGAAGAATGACCGACCTCACTTGCAACCCGTGCTTCTCTTGAATAATATCTATGGTTTCCTTGAGATTCTTGCCCTCTACGACTAAGATTTGATGGATCTCCTCTTTGTGGTAGTCCCACTCCGTATAGTTGTGAGACTGCGCATCACCCGCGATTACCTGGAGGTCACTGTATGTTCGTCAAACCAACTTTTCATCAAATAAGTGAGCAAAAGAATTAAACCTGTTCAAAACTTCCTCTGGTACCTTCGAACGACTTGCAACGGCAAGGTTGATGTCGGAAGAGCACCCTCCGATCGCAAGTTGCTCATGGCCTTCATCAAGGCTAATTGTTGATTGAGCTCGAAATTCTGTGTCAGGACTAAGAGAGCGAGGAGTCTCAATTTCTCGTTTTGGTTGGTCCTCATCAGAGGAACCAACAGATTGAGGACTCCCAACTTCTCCTTTTGGTTGGTTGCTGTCTACGGGAACCCAATCCTGTATACTTTGTTTTGGCCGTCCGTGCCGTCCCATGAAGTGGTCATCAATATGGTCGAAACGCTCTGTCCAAGCATCTACACCTCCCTTCTTTAAGGCGACCAGCACCTTACAAAACCCACACCAGAAACGCGCTTGACAGTTACGACCAATTCTGCAATTATCGAGCTTGGCCTTAATTGTGTCACTATCAGATATCTGATGCGCTTTGACCAGGTGATCACTAAAAGTTTGCCTTCGATAGCATACTTTCGCGCAGGATCCACCATCTGGACGCTCTTGGTCGCAGCGCCATGTTTCAAGGTGAAAGTGCTGGGAATTTTCATGCCTCTTCCAATCGTTCTTAGAGCCGAAAGTCTTATTGCAGGTCATGAACGTGCAACCGTACGGGCGCTCGTGTCTTTTCATGTTTAAAAAGAAGTTCAGGGCTCCAACATCGAAGGTGCAATAGGAATCCCCTAATGTTGATGCGTTATATTTCCTGAGGATGTATTCTGAATAGAGATGGAAAACTTTGTATGGCTTGGATCTGCCTCGGGCAACGAGCCTTGGAATCTGCCTCGGGCAACGGGCTTGGAGGGCTGGATGACTAATACCCTGCACGTACGCCACACTTTGAGTCCAAATATGCAGGTATTCTCAAGGCAGACCTGCTAGGCTGGTTTATAGCTGACGAGCCATAAGTGCTAAGAACACCCAAGCCTCTATTCGCTGAGGCCCTTTTAGATTCTAAATTCAATTCACTATTTTATAGTAAGCAAAAGTCGGGGTTTAAAGCAGTTAGTATTCTTCTCGGCGTGCTATCCTTTTTTATATCAGCGATCGAGTATTATAGCGATATACTTCGTCTCTTATAGCGATTCGAGGATTATACTCTATAGATTTTAGTAGCATTAAGTTCTTAATAGAGTCAATACTATCTATAGAGTAAGTTATTCCATAGTGGGAGAAAGAGAATTGAGTCTAGTATGAGCGCATAGGAGAAATTCCAGATAGAAATACGTCACCAAAGTTGCAAAGTACCGGGAGAGCCAGAGTATTCCATTGGAAATCAAAAGTATATTTCAAGTGAGGCTTAGCGTTACCGTGATCCAAAATACGCTTATTCTATTTACCACGAGCCTACTTAATTAAAGTCCTGCTACGGCTTAGGATAATAGGTTTAGAGGTAAAGCTATTATGTTAATTTCTATAAGACCAACCGCTACTTCTCAACTAAAAAAGATAGATTATTATTATCGTTCTTAGCAGGAACAGCTGCCTAGATCCCGAGTCCCAAGAATGCCATTTCCTCCAGCAGCACAAGTGGGCTCGTCGGTATATAGATAGCACGTTAGGATCCCATCATAGTAATAGTAGTTACAATATGACCCGTCATCATCGCAGACGAGAACACAAGTGTCGTAGTCCCCACGTTGGCCGCCCTAACATTCCCCACAGCATCGCAGGTGACACGGCAGTCTTGCGTATAATCCCAGTAGCAGGATCCACCGCCGCTGATTGGATTTGCAGGTGCGCACATTGACATATTTGCTGTAGTAGTGGTGGTGGTGGTAGTAGTGGCGTGGACCTAATCAAAAAATTGAGATCAGTCTGGGGTCATTAAACAAAAAACGAGTGGCCCTCATTATCACGAGCAAAGCTTTATAGGTACTAAAAGTACAGTGCTTCTTCACATTTGTGAAACTATTCGAGGCGTGCACTGAGAACAAGAATACCGGTATAGGCCGAAGCACCTAATTATTAAGGTAAGTAAAGGCTTTCGTGGACGCTAAAATTGCAGTGCAAGTGCACTTTTCAGCTCAGCAGGTCTTCTACACTCGTAGCATCCAATTATCAAGGCGAGTAAGGCTTTTGACTCGAACGATTTATCCTAGCAAATTAGAAGGTAGCACGAGGGGGCGCTTTGGAAATCCGGTATTGCTTGTACAGAGGTTGCGTCCCGTTCAGCTCAGACCTAAATGTGGAATTGATGCAAATTCTTCCTTCCCATCGAGAGCGGCGGCTTTGGATGATAAACGAGCTTCAGCTAAAAGGCTGTATAAGGTTTAAATCTACTAGTACGTAGAAAAGCATGTCTAGCTCTATGATTAGATTGTGGAGGTGCGGTGAAGAGAATGTAGTGCTGCAAGGAGGAGTGTGCGGGGAAGTGACCGCCGTGTTGATTTGCAGCCTCCCGTGAAACGAGAAAAATTCGGCAATTTTTACCCGAAATGGTGGGGCACAGGAGGTCTCCCAGGGCTTTGGTCGGTGGGCTTGCTAGCCGAATGCTCACTGTAGATCCAAGCCTACCCAGACATTTCGCTAGGGTTCAGCTCTCTCCAGCCCTGCAGCAAAGGTCTGGACTCAGCTATCTCTTCTTGATTCGACAACGACGTCTTAGCTAGCAATCTCTGAATTAAGGATACCACGGCGAGGGAGCACAAGAAGGATTCGAAGTCAACGGGCATAATACAGTACGGGAAAATACATATGATACCCTTCGACGTGAACATTCCCTTTCATTTTTATGTTTCCAGAGTATGACTTTCATTAGAGGTCTCTCAAACATACAGCAGATCTTACTCCAAATAAGCGCATGAATTATATGACCCAACCAACGATGCAAGCCATTCGGAATCTTGGCTTCTGGCTTTAATGCTTCAAGATTGGCTGCCAATGATTCTGCTCCTCCGCAAATGGTATCTTTAGTATATTATCATTTGGCCAACTTCTTCTTCACCTTTTCAGGCTGGGCGCCGAGTGGAAAAGCTCAAGTGCAACTGTGTGAAATCTATGTTCCTATGCATCAAGGGTATCGGACGGGGTTTTGGGATTTGTCTCGGGTTTGCTTGACAAGACGTACAGTGAGACATCAGACTAGAATGATGCTCTCCGTCAATATCTTGGCGAGGTTTTCCTCTGTCACAAGCTCTCCATCCATCATGCCATGCAAATAGCACTCTCCCACCAACTCAAAGCACTTCTCCCTATAGTCCTCATCACTACCCTCTATAGGCCTCATAACAAACGGCGTCTGCGCCCCCATCACAATTCTCACCTCATCACCAACTCTTGTCTCAGGTGGCACGACCCCAATCCGTCCCATCTTCGTCACCATAAACTTTCTTCCCCCACAAACGTCTCTAATTGCCTTCCCATATGGCAGTAACCACGTATTCTGGATCCAAACTTGCGACAACACATCTCCGTCACCCTCCAAACTGCCATCCCACATATCTGGCCACACATGCTTGATGTCCTCATTAGTCTCCACACCGAGATCATAGCCTATCAATCTGGCATATACAACCTCATGCTGCCCCTCAAACATCTTATATTCTTTCCCCGTAAGGAAGTCTAGCGGAGCGGGATGACGCGTGGGCGTGCGATCTCCAATGATCGTTCGTTTGTAGGCTTCCTCACTCCCCTGAAAACTGGTGCCACACGGGTAAGGATGCGGCGCGTGAGCGCTTGCCATGCTCTGGGCTTCATACAGCCAATTCCAAGCAGTCTTGAAGACGTCGCGGAGATTTTTGAATGGATTTTCTTCTCGATAGCTTGTACCTTCGTTATCGAAGAAATCAGGATCGAAGGCTTCTTTTGTCAAGTGTGCCACTGTATCAACGAGGATTGTTGTCTTCAGCTGGATAGAGTCTAGGACGGAGACTGGTCCAGGGAAGACATAAGGGGATGAGGATAAGACCTTATCTGGCATTCCAAACATGTTCAATAGTTGCAGAGGGAAGCCGATCTGTGTGTTGCAAAGCTCTTCACGCATTTTGGGTGAGTTATAGATGACTGGATCGGAAGCTGGTCCAGAGGCGCGGTAGGAGAGAGTCTCACCGCCCAGATGATAAGCCAACGTGGTGATTTTTGCCCCTGTTGGTCCTCTGCCACTCCAGTCCGGCACCCACGACGGGAGATCGTCGACGAGGCGTGGCCCGAAACCTGTGCCGGCGAACGGCAGCAAGAATAGCGGCAGTTTGTAGGGTGACGATTCTCGAAAGAGCATGTTCCGTGCTGCTTCAGTGAAGACCTGGCGGTCGGTTTTGGTCTTGCTATAATCAATTTTCGCAGGGACAGAAGGCCATATGACACTTGGGCGTTTGTCCTCTTCCGCCTCGTCAGATAGTGCGAGCAGAGCGAAGATTTTGTCTTTGGGACAAGTAGCTCTGCAAGTGATGAAACGTCGCATCAACTGATCGAATGTGGATTTAACACCTATTAAATTATTCAAGCTGCGCATCTGGCCCATTTGGTCCACGTGGAACATGCTGTTGGACAAGCAGCATTTAACCATGAAGCCTTCTGCTTTCGAGAGCGGAGAGGTCCATTCTGGGACGCCGAGATCGATCATGCTGAGAACCATAATGACATAGTGCAGGGTATCCCACGAAATCTCTTCGCTGCCGTACAGTACAGTAACGTTCTTTGCAAGTACGACTTCCTGAATGATCCATACCCGTTCGAACCAAGTATGTTTGAATAAAAGTAGCATGGAGAATAATTCGAGCCGGACACCCTTGGAATCTGGCGTTGACCGCGAGAATAGAGATTTGATGGAGTTCCATGGCGTCACAACTCTCCCGAGAAAAGACCAGGGGATTGCACTGTATATCCTGTTGGTGCGTGACATTGCGCCCTGAAGAAATATGGCGAGGTTCTCTCTTCCTCTGTCGGTGAGTCTTGGCTCCAAGTCCTTCCAGACAGCAGCGATGAACAGCAAGATCACACCTCCGATCCAGAATGGATCGATGGATGACATGGCGGGAGCGAGCTCCTTTACTAGATCAACAGCCATCTTCGCACTGTCACAATCCCCAAGCCAAACCACTGTGCGACTCGCGGCGGAGTAGATATCCCCCATCATCTTGACTTGGGCGGTTTTCTCCTCATCGTCGGATTGATTGATACAGATCCCGTCAATCCATAAGGTTCGTGATTCCGTCTCATGGCGATACCGTTTAAGAAAAGTGTACACATTCTCAGTGATTCCGAACGGGTGCCCATTCATGGATATGGTGTGAGCCTTTTCGGGATTCCCCCATGTGTAAGACAGAGCTTCATAGGGAGGGATATTTTCAAGGTGATGAGCTGCCAGATCGCATTCTATGCCGTCTCCTGAGATGCCCGGGATAAGTTTTATCAATCGAGTAGCCTGACCATCTGGAAGCACAGGGTACTCGAAAAGAGACCTTGCTGTCGATGAAGTACTTCCCTCCGGTATCATCGTGGTCGCTCAATGATTGCTTCCAAGATATTTCTGGCAGCTTCCGTGTCACAAAGGTTTGTTGTCGTCTTTGGAGACTTTTCAGCTGGGCTTGATTTGAGACGTTGTGGCGTTTTCGCACGCTTCAATGACAAACCTATGAGAGCCCCATAGCCCTGCATCGCACCTACCTACACCTTTTGATATTTTTAACTATGCATATAAGTGATGTTTGTGTAAACGAAGATAAAGGGGCCTTTGATCATGGATTTGAGGATGCAGAGGGAAGAACTTACAGGTTGTTGAAAAAGCTCAAATTTTCTTAGCACCTTGTCACGTGTTCAGATGATGCACCTCCCTATTTACTATAAATGAGATTATCTATCTTCTCTTCTCTTTTACTTTTTAGACCAAGTAGAACCCCTCTATTCCTGCTCTCAATTACATCAATTGTCATCAGCCCCTCGGTGGCGATGCCTGCCTCCCCTAAGCCAAATCTTACAGAATACCTCCCCGCTAACCAGATATATGGCCACCACAGAACAATGGCCTCAAGAAAACAGCCATCATTATCTTCGATCTGAATAATCTATTAGGCAAATTAACACGCCGGTGCCTCTGTTCTGTAGATTTTACGTAAAAGACTACAAGGAGCCCTCTGTGCGGGTAAAAGCGGCAGTTGCAACAAAAAGCAAAGACGGACTTCCATTTTTAGAAATTACTACTATGTTTGAGAGGGCGGGGGCAACCAAGTATGAGCACGGTGATCAGAAGTGAGCAAGATGGTTTATTAAGTATTATTTTATGGAATCATGACCCAAAGGCAGAAGCCTGTATTTTCCTGTATACAGGAAGAGGGCACAAGTGGTTAGACAAACTTGCAACATCGAGTCAACTTTGAAGAAACACTAGTTTCATGTAACTGCACCATATCTTTATTAGTTACGTTTGGCATTCTCGAATGCTACAAAAGCAGAGCTTACTACGTTTGTATATGTCTTCTTTGCCTCTGCTCGTTGGCACCTACCAAACCCGTCGCAATTCAACCATTTCACTGCATCCTCCCAAATGAAGAATGATATCAAGATTTTTAGTTTGCATAATCGCGTATGTTAATTGTTAGTGCAACTGCACTCTAAATGGTCACGTGATGTGGAAATTTATGTACTAGTACAGATTAGGCTTAGCGCGAGAGCGGGCATTAATAACACTAAGCTATTAAGCCCTCTACTCTTACCTTCTAATCTAATCAACTACTATTCTACGCAACTAGCATATTACGTCTTACGTACCGTGCTACGCGTTACCGGTGGACCGACATTAATTTACCTTGGGTTGTTATGAAGAGAAACTTCTGCTCTCGAGTTTTCAAGACAAGGTTTTTTAACTATAACTTTTATGTATTCTTTAATTCCTTTCGACCTGGTAGACCACTCCATTGATCTGTGTCTTTATAACACTTCAGCGGTGCTAATTATTAATAAATAAAGACTCTCTACTAGATATCACTTTCTCATACCTTTTCAACTCAGTCCATTGTATGATTTGGGTCGGAACAGCAGTGCTGTGCACAGGGAGGACTTCTACCATTTACTTGTTCTCTCTTCGCAAAGAATAGGCGTAATTTTCCTCGAGGCGCAAAGCGTGAACAGCTTCATAGAGTTTGGCTTCTCGTAGTTGTGTACGAGTAAGCGCATGGCAAGATGCAAAGCTGGCCCAGCCTCAATACGCTCATTTGCTTCTCAAGCGGCCACGTAGCCTCTCATAATCGACCTTGACGGTCGATAAATGGGGCTCATCAGTTGATTCTCCAGACTGCCTGGAACAAATAGCCCCCGCTACCGATTTACTCCCTGCTCGTGAGCAGTTGGAGATCTGATTACGCAATGTGGCTCACAAAGCAGAAGAAGTTGTGGCGGTGGAGAATCTCGCGCCCCCTTTTCATCCGGGAAGCGATCATAAACGACACACCCCACTTAGTATTCATCCATAATTTCCGAAACTGCATCTGGAAGCCGAAAAGATTAATGAGAACGCGATTCGGGTTCGGGAATTCAAAGCGGCTGAAATGATGAGCAGCAACGTTGATTCGATACTAAACGCCTGGTATGAAGTCGCCTAGGTTGTTCTATGGTTGAGAACATATCCATATTGTTTGTAGCCCCACAGTCCCGTTAAAATGTTGAACCGGAGAAATTAGCTGGGCCGCATTCTGCTGTTGCATAGAATTTTTTATCTACGCTGACCAAATAAAAGAGGGTCAATCCCCTCAAGATACTGTCATGAATTCTAAGTCTTCTATTAAAAAAAATCCATTCTGTATAAATTTCCAACATGGCAAAATCCTTGCTACTCGCTATCCATATCTTTCTCTTCTCACTAATTTCTCCAATCACCGCGCTCCCAAACGTCACAGCCATTCGAATTGGGCAAGGCGATTGTTCCGCCTACCCAAACACCTACAGCACATTCGGCAGGAGTGCCGACGAATTTAGCTTCACCCCAGACCAAGCAGACAATAGTAGCATCAACAACTCAACAACCGGAGTTACGGACGCAGGTCTAGTCGTCTACGCAGACAACACAACCGCCAGCGACATATTCTGTTGTGACCACGGTGGTACGGTAGAAGATGGTCTCGGGTACAAAGCCCTCCTCTTCTCGTCAAACGCGACCGACAACAAACTTGGCTACTGGGATCAAGGCGTGCTGCCTGAGACTTACACCCATCAGATTGCTGGTGTAGCTCAGCCTGGCGTCTTCTTGGGCCTTGCGAACGTGACGACTTGGGCTTTTAAGCTGACGTCGAATTACTACCAGACGAGGCTGTTAGGCCCAGGCCAAAATCTGTCGGTTGGCGAGTTTAAGGGGTTTTTGAAGGCGGTTTTGCCCCCGAATGCTTATTTACTTCCGCCGATCGATAGTTAGGGTCATTGCCGCACGGTTCGTGCATGAGATTTTCCAAAGGAGAGATATCAAGCCTTTGTATATAAGTCATAGGACGGGGCTTCGATAGACTGAACTCTTATTTGACGCCAGGTCTTGCAAAGTGGATAAATAGACATATCGACCAAGAGGAGAAGAGAGACAAGTCTTCTGAAGGTCCTTCTTTATTCGTCTATTTTCTTCATTACCCCAGTTATACTATGCTTCTTCTTAACTCATATCTCTATGCTCTATTTAAGATCAAACTCATGCTCCCTCAATGATTCACCCGAAACATAACGGTATTGTCTCACTTATGCCACGCTTCCACTAAACTCTCCTCCATATAAGTTTAGACCCACGCTCTTTCAACACCTCACTCAAATATGATGGCCATCCAGACTCTCGATAGTCGCAATGCGATGCACCGGTATTACCGTCCAAGCAGGTACGCACTCGCGCTTCTGGTGATCATTGAACATAGCAAGCACGTCATCGTACGCAGCAAGACGAGGTAGAGCGGTACATGGCTAATAAAATCCTGGTCGCTGTTTCCTTGCGTTCGGGGTCTTCAATGGTGACGACGCCCAATATCTGCAGATTGAGGGACGTCGAGATGATTTGGCCAGCTGCGAAGAAAATCCCGATTGTCTTCATTGGTAGTGGTCCAGGTAGGAAGTTCCACACTGAGGTGTGTTGGAGAAGCATTCCAAGAGATGGATTTGCTAGAGAGCAAGGCCCGGTGCTGATTTCTATGCCGTAACGAACGCGGAGGGTGGAATATCTGTCTATTTTGAGTTATAAGTTTGATTATTAAGTCGTTTGCGCTGTTGTAATCACAAAGCCTTGTCTTCAAAGAATGGGTAAGCAGTATTTATATTACTGCAGGTAGGATACAAACTTAACATTTACATGCTAATCTTTTGAGAATTCACATGTTTTAAGGTGCTAGTAGGTTCGCTTAGCTCGCTTACGGAGTAAACAGTCTTTCAGGGGCATGGAGTAACTCGTTATTTCTCCGGACTTTGCAGCTATGGAAACTCTTGCCAACTACCGTTATGTGAAGGGGGTTGAATACAGAGATATAATATTTGGAATCTACGCCCTGCTGCTTTAATGCTGCAAAGACGCTGTCATTATCGATGACTCGGTCCAGGGCGCCACAATGTGTTCGTGAATTACGATATATTTTGCGGCACAAGAACACGTAGATGAGCGATACGGTCTTAGGGAAGTCCCCGAATTTCCATGAGAGCCACAAACTCAGATCGAGGGTATGCACTCATACATACCTTAAGGGCTTTGAGAGCTGTTTCCTGGGCTTAACGGGAGATCGAATTTCAGGCTTGGGTTGGTCAATGGAGTTGCCAGAGTGAAGATCTCACGGTTATTCCCACGTCCAACAACAAGTAAGAAGCCGATGTCGACCTCGTTGACATCACTCAGATGCTTCCAAGCGTGCGCTTCCAGTAGGTGAAATAGGTCAAAATTTTATGTACTAGCCTTGTGGGCCAGGGATGCAAGCCGTATGGCACTTCTCAACCAGGGTCCTGATGTGGTAGTTCCTTTTCGACACCGCTATGGGAAGCAGGCCTAGTCCGCTCGCGTTACTCCGCTCAGTTAGTTTTCAGCTTTCGTTTGATATTCGCACTCTTTAGCTTCTGACGTTTATTTCTGCTAAAGATTGTCTCGGCCATGACTGAAAAATCGGCCGCTGAAATATTCTCGAGAGCAACCATCTCGCCCGGATCTCAACCGCTTTAAGTACGAGGCTTTTTATGCTTAATTCCAAGCTGACATTTCTAATCATTGATACTGTAGCCTATCTGCCTATCTTAACCGAAAATGAAAGGCTGTCCTACTCTCCATCCTCTCACTGTCTTTATGAAGCTCTAACAAAATTACACGTACGCCGCGCTCGCCATAACACAATCTCAAGAAGTCGACGAAGACGAGCTCAACTTGTGACCAGGCTCCGAGGCGATCCGAATCGAGTCAGCCAATCAAAGACCTCTATAGCGAAGCGTGTGGGCTGATCTAGCATAACTAGATGACCTGCTTCGGGAATGAACACGCACTCTTTCACTCTCCCGTCCAACCTCCTGATCAACTCTTCAATCTTTTCTCTTGGAATCCACTGGTCTTGCTCTCCCCACAGGATTTTCACATCACAACGTACATGCGGATAAAGATCTCCGGCCAGCATCTCAGCCACATCTTCATCATCCGCTTGCGCAATCTGACGGACAAAACTTCGTTGTCGTTCTCTTGCCTCAGCATCACCTGAAGGACTACAAACCCAGGGTCGAGCAAGGACATCCTCCCAACCTGTTTGCAGGACATTGGGATTGTGGCAGGCGCTCTGGATTACAGCCCGAACGACTGCTTCGAAAATTCTCGGCGGCAGCTTCACGAATGGCTGCGGGTCAGACCGTGCGAGTTTGTAAAATCCATCTCCCCAAGGCAACACGGCATTCGTATCAAGCAGCATCATGGTATCGAATTCAGCACCGTGCAAAAGATGAGCTCGCAAGACAATTGTCCCGGCTATATCGTGCGCTATGACCGCTGGTGCTGGATTTCCTCCTTCGCCGTCTAGCTGCACATGCTTAAGAAGGTCTGCCAAAGCCTTTGCCTGAAACTTCACAGATGTGTCTCCTGGAAAGTCTTCTTTGGATGCAGTTGTGCTGCTACTTGTGGAGACGAAGTCCTGCGATTGTCCGTACCCTGGCAAGTCATAAACGAGGATTTTATATGACCCCTTTGCTAGGAGTGCTTCGATGATAGGCTTAAAAACTACTGATGACCAAGGTGTGCCGTGGACAAAGACAACACATTTCGTCCGCTGTTGATCTGAAGTCGTGGTCGAGGTGTTATTTGATGTGGCGAGATTATACCGAATACTCCAGCCTTGAAAGTGGTATGTTGAAGGCAGTTCCATGGTTCTCTTCTCAGGTACGGAGTTTTAAAGGAATGTGAGCAGTTTTAGTATTTCTAGGTCTGACGGAAGATTTATACTTCGATGTCGGGCAATAAGGGACTAAATTTTGATTACGTCATGTGTCAACGGAAAGGCGTGGACTGACCACAGCGTAGGAACGTGAGTCTACGGCTATGATCAAAATTGGGAAGGAAGACGTAGAAAGTAAGAGTTATATTCCCGTCAGATCTTGCTGGCACGGTGCACAATAAATCGAATCCTGCAGATGTAGAGTGCCTTGGGCTTGAAGTAGGTGAATCTTTCCTGATTTTAACTCGATATTTGTGATGTATGTGTCGCTTGATTTACTGCGTTTTGATGACGGTTTTCTAAGATAGAAATGCCTCTTCTCCTTAGCGAGTATATCTTCATCTTAGAGCGCAAATGATTGGCTAGGCGGTGCAAACATGCCTCTGATTTGGCTCTCTGTAAAGCTCTCTGTTTATGATCCCAATCAATTGTTGCAAGATGCCAGAAGCAATATGCCGCAGCAGTGCTTATTAGCGCAGAAAAGCATAATTACCAGTGTAGCTTGGCTGTGCCTTTAGAAAAAGCTCTTCAGGAAGTTTTTTGTAGGTTGCTGTTACGCAGAATCTACATGGCTATTTTAGTAGTTTTTATTTATCTGCGAGTTATCTCGATCTATACGCAGCTTGGAATACCCACCAGGTTAACCTCCCGTTCAGAAAAGCCATCCATTGTGTTCATCACATGAAAGGAAAGAAAGGAGAAGCATTCTTATAATAAAAAAAATTTCAAGTCCTTAATGAAATCAAAGAAAGCAAGCCATAAACGTCACCATGCCACCATAAATCGCCATATACGCCATGGATCCAAGCTAATCAGGATAGAAAGTATCTCAATGCCATCGCGAAAAGCTCCGGTAAAGAAGTACCACCATATTAGGATGTATGAGAGACGTGTTTATGAAGCGTACTTGCAGTCAATATGAAGACCGTTCTCACCACGGAGGATGACGTTGTAGTGATCAGTGTCGAACATCTGACCACCGGCAATCGAGCCGGCAACAGTATCGGAGGTAGTGCAGTGGTCGACGATAGTACCAACGTAAGACTAGATGTAGGGAAGAGCCGGATTGATGGAGTCGGGGTTCTGCCGAGATCAGTTGGCACATGTTTGAGAGTTCAAGTGAATAGAGAAAGGAATACCCACGTCATTACAAATCCAAACCTGTTCGCCCAGGAAGCAATAGGCATGAGCACAGGAGTGGCCATTGACCTCGAAATGGCCTGCGTTGCCCATCTGGTTGCGGCACTCGTTGGCGCCCTCGATACTGGTCTTCTTCCAGCCCCAGCTAGCAACGGGAGTGCGGAGAGGTGGGAAGACTTATTAAATTTTGTCAGCTTTTCTTGCAAAACAGACAAGTCTAATTCACTTTGAAAGAGAGGAGAAAGGCTGGGGAAAATGACGGAACAGAATGAAAGGTGGAGAGACAGGAGGAGAGCAGCTTGGGAAATGGAAGTGAAGGAAGGAAGAAAGGAAGGAACTGAAAGAGAGATGGTTCACCTGATTGCGCTTCTTAAGGGAGACAACAGAGTTATAGCGAGCTTTGACCTTGTTGTAGATCTCTTCAGCGGTATCAACAAAGTCATCATCAACGTAGACAACACCGGAGACAGAACCTGCAAGATTATATCGAGAAGTGGGAAAGATTTTGGAGAGTTTACGAGCATTGACACCACCAGTTACCTTGGAAACAGCCGTGGAGAGAATCAAAATGACCGAATTCAAAACAATAACGAAGTAGGCAATAATGAAACGCATAATTGCGATGTTGGATGACCTTTACCTTTGAAGTTTGCTGGTTTATTTGTATGAAAGACTAGAGGGTATTTAGAGAAGATCGAGAGAGCTAAAGGTGTGAAGAGTCGAGGTAGCGGTGGAGAAATGATTGTGGAAGAGGTTGTTAAAGGAAGGAAGGAAAGGAACGAAGAAGAGGTCTGAGACGGGAGCCGATAATTTGGTATTCGTGGGTCACGTGGAGAATAGAGGCTGCCACTGGAGTAAAGATTGATGGTATCCCGATGCTCAGGATAACTCTCCTTGACTTCGGACATGATTCCCTGAGTTGAAGGTAGTGAGGGCGATGACTTCAAGTGAAACACTTGGCGAGGCAAAAGCTCCAACAAAGGCGAGGAAGGTGAATAAATGCAAGACTGCAGTGGCGGATAGATAGAAATCGATATGCAGATGATGTTTAAGTGTGAGTTTAACTGACAAAAGAAAGGTCTGTTGGTGGTTGAGGTTAATCAAGGGTGTTGTGGAGAGGGGCAGAGGTTGAAAGGAGAAGCTGAAGTAGAAGGATTCGGGACGGGTTAATAGCTATAGTAGTGGAAATAAATAGACGAGTGCTTGCAAGGAGGCCTGCACCACCTCGATCAGATGATGTGAATCATCGTAGTGAAAATGCTGACTACTAGAGGTAAATCTAATTAGACCCAACTTTCGCAAGAGATGACGATGTCTGCCTGCTTTGAAATATTTGGAGTGTTGCTTATTCACTAACACAGCTCGTACCATAACATAGATAAGGTTGCAAATGACTGAGAACAAAAGATTTTTTTCTTTTCTTGGTAAAGCAAGTCATATTAGTAACCAAGGGGTAGTCCACTATCTCATACAACTGCATTTGGTAATGGCTAGATTGCTTTTATCTTCCTCTTTCCCAGTTTCAAAGCAAACACCAAGACTTTCAAACCAATAGTTATATTGAAAATGGCACTGGGCCACTACTAAAGCAAACACCTCTGGGCTATTGACTCTATCACGTGATATGCGTACCGTTTTCTAAAAAAAATAAAAAATAAAAAAAGCTCCCTATCAGTCTGATTCTCTTATATAAGCATCGGGTCCAGCCTTTTCTCATTAGTTAAGTTATTTGTACCGTTATATCACGTCAAGAGTTCAGATGAATTCAGGAAGCACCTTACCCAGTTGGCTGGGAAACGGAAAAGGAGGTTGCAAGGATCCGAAATTGGTAAGCACTAATGGCAATAAAAAGAAATCCACTAAATCTCATCGGTTCGATACTTCTATCACAATTTCTTCAACTTCATCAATTGAAGTGAGAAGCTCACAAAATGCATTGAAAAGTACCGTAAACTTTTAGATTTCTGCAGGATTGGCTTCACAGCGAGGAAATTGAGCGCGGAAGCATAACATTTGGTGGCAGCAAGAGAGCTTCAGCCCCCAATCAGGAGGCAAGATGGAGATAAAACCCATCATCAACGCTGGCTTGGCTATAGGTGCAGCTGCGCTAGGCTACTTCCTTATGAAAATGTGGTATGCCCGAGGATTCTTTGTGAATCTAAAGAAGAAGGGATTGGTGAGTGATGCCTCTCCCACCTCTTAGAATGTCTCTGACACATCTCAGCCAATGCCACCGCACAATTTCGCAGCTGGCCATCTTCCAAGCCTTGCCTCAATCGTCAATCTTTACCCGAGCAATGGCATCAAAGTCTATCTATTCGGGGAGCTAGTACGTATATTCGGGAAGTCCGGGGCTCTTTACCTCGACCTGTGGCCACTCGCTGAGCCTTTCCTCGTCATCACCTCGCCGTATCTAGCAAATCAGGTGACAACCACGGCCATTGCGTACGAAAAGCCCGATGCTCTACGGACTTGGTTTCATTCTCTCACCGGAGGAATATCGATCTTCGATGCACCGGCAGAACAATGGAAGTTCATGCGAGCCCTGTTCAATCGTGGTTTCAGTGCAAATCACTTGTTATCCCAGATTCCTATCATGGTGGAGGAAACGGAGGTTTATTGCAACACCCTCCGCCGACATGCGAAAAAAGGAGACATGTTCTACTTAGATTCTACTAATTTGCGCTTCATGCTCGATGTAATTGGAAGAACCGCCTTGTGAGTACCCGACGTGACCCTTCTTCCGCTGTGTCTAATAAGTCAGGAATGTCCGTCTAGGCTGCCAAACTGGTCCAAATCCCTTGGCCGATGCTCTTCTCAACCAGATCTCCTGGAAGATCTCTAATCAGGAAGTCAATCCCCTCGCATGGCTGAATTTTGTCCGTCCGATCATGGAATGGAAGAATGGCCGAACTATGGATTCTTACATCAAAGTTGAGGTCGTGAAACGATTTGAGGCTTGGCAAAAGAAGATGACTGGTGTCGAGGGGAAGCAACAAGCAGAATGTATCATCGATCTCGCGTTGCAAGATTATATGGCAGAACCTTCTCGAGCAGCATCCAAGGAGTTGGATGATGATTTCCAGACTTTCGCTACAAGGAACATGAGAATGCTTCTTTTCTCCGGTCATGACTCCATGGGAAGCACTGCATCCTACTGCTTCTACCTGCTTTCGAAAAGCCCCGAAGCTCTTGCCAAAATTCGCGCCGAGCATGACGCCATTTTGGGAACCGACTTGTCGAAAGTTGGGTCCGTGATATCCAACAATCCACACCTCCTTAATCAGCTTCCATATACTCACGCTGTCGTCAAAGAAGTCCTTCGACTCTTCCCTCCGGCAGCCAGTATCCGTCAAGGCTTGCCTGGTGTCGACCTCATTGATGAAGAAGGCAACCACTTCCCAACCGAGAATTGCATGGTCTATATCCTGCATCTGACTATGCAGAGCCTTCCCACCTCTTTCGTGCGATCCGATGAATTCCTTCCTGAGCGGTGGCTCGTTGGCTCCGAAGATCCGCTGCATCCAAACGTCAAAGGCGCATGGAGACCCTTCGAATACGGGCCGAGGAACTGCATTGGGCAGCTGTTAGTCATGCTGGAAATCAAGATGGTTTTGGCTATGACGATTCGGGAATTCGATGTTAAGCCTGCTTACGAAGAATGGGATCGGTTGCATCCTCGAAAGGGACTGAAGACTGTTAATGGGGAGAGGGTGTATCAGATTGATGAGGGTGCTGCTCATCCGGCGGATCATTTTCCTTGTCGTGTATATTTGAGGGATCAGAAGTAGAAACTATTGACATGAAACTATTGTAATTGTTACGAACATCTGAAATCTGGTTCCTTGCCATGAATTGGTCACAGAAGTACGTAACAAGCTGGATGCGGGTGTTTGGCAAGTTGATTTGTTCTCCTGGCAGACGACCCTATTATTCACTTTTCTCAAGCCAGCAAGTCTCTTTCCAACGACATACATCATTAACACCTCAAACCTAAATCTTAACAAACTCCCAAACAATCCCAGCTTCCCCAATCTTCGCCAACTTCTCCACACCCCGTTCCACAGTGATACCTACTTGCCAAAGCCTTTCCCAATGCGTCATGAGCAACACGAACCCTCCCTCAGGAGTCATCCTAACACAGAACTTCTCCCACTCCCAATGGCGATCCGCTGTGCACCGCAGCCTTCCACCGTTGTCATGACCCAGGAACCTTCCTGAGACGACATTTCGAAAGCCGAGCCAGCCCTTGGTTTCAATACACGCCCACTATAACGAATTAGCTACATTTTTCTTTGAGCTAAAAAGAGCTAGGAGCGAACCGGGAGCTGAAACATGCTCCCAGCAAGTGAGATGGGGAGCTTGAGGCGGGGGACAAAGAAATAGGTTCATTACGTGGATAGAGCCGCGGCCGCCAGGTGGAGAGAGAACTACTTGACCGTCGCATAGAGTGAGGACTTGACCGGAGGAGGCGGAGCGGATGATAAATGTTGAGCCGGGCCAGGGGACGGAGGAGGAGCTCAGCTTGCTGGTGCCGAGAGGGTCTTGAGCTTCTAGGAACTCGGCGGCCTCGGATTCGGGGGGCGTCATTGTTTCATAGACTGTGGAGTCATCGGCTTCCGACATGGGGTGAGGATCGAGATGGTTGAGGGCCATAAAAATGATCGGTGGTTGGATCTGAAGGAAGGTTTTGGTGGAGGCACTAGATCCTGTAGCCTGGGGTTTCTAGCAGGCGGTGTGCGGGATCCAGGATGAGATACTAGAGAGAAATCAAAGAATCTGCGTTTATATAAGAGACACTGACATTTGATGCTGATGATCTCAGTTTGAATCCAGTGCGATGTCGTTTGGGAGCTCAAACAGGAAGTGACGTTGAAGGATGATCACGTGATGAACATCTAAGTATGCCTACCTATGGAGAGGACATATTTGACAGATCATTTGGGAAATCACTACGTGCTATAACCTTTAGATTTAGCAAAGCTTTGTACTCTTGAAATGGGGAAAGGAATATAATGAGCTAGCACGTGAATGACGTGTGAATTAACTCCTCTTTTGACTAAGTATGAGTAACTCGCGGAGCTAGGTGAAACGCTCAAATTCTCCTCTCTTGTAGATCTCAATAAAAGTAGAGGAATTTATAGCCATAATATTCAGGTAGCAATTCTTCAGGAACTCTGTTTTAAATCCTCATCTGACCCAGAGCCAGTTTGTGCAGGCTCAAGCCTCTGTTGCTTCGACGGCGGCTGATTCGAAGAATCATCTTCGCCCTCTGCTCTTTGACGTTTGCCATTTGCATTTTGTTCCAGTGCATTCATCATTGCCGAATGCTTCGCTTCTTGTTCAACTCCGGCCATCTCAACATCGTCATGCGCTGCCGGAAAGAGCCTAGGCCTACTCGGCTTCTCTTTCCACCAATCTAAATAATCCTTGCCACACGCGACGATGTACGGACTAGTAGACTTATTTTGTTGCACAGAATATACATGTTCACTGGAGTGATACGAGTCAGCAAGGTTATCTTACTACTAATATTCTTGAAACTGGGGTGTGAAACAATGCGGGAGGACATACTAGATGGATCGAGGCTTCAGAGCTTCTGTGCCTAGCCTTCGAATTTGGCTGTCCCAAAAAGCGTTCATTTGCAACTTCCACATGAACGTAATCTCTACTAGAGAGTATGTTGCTGTTGAATTTGATCCTCCAAACTGAAACCGCTCGTGGTATCGATATCGAAGCTTGGAAGGATTTGGTTTCTGACGTCCATCTTTGAAATGCTTGAAGCTTATCCCTGAATGATGTAATTATCAGCAGTCTTACTTTCATTATAGCATTATTGTGAGATAGAGCCGAGAATAGGGCCCCATCCAACGTATAAGGCAGATTATTCTGCCTCGGAAATCCGAAGAAGAAGAAGAAGAAGAAGAATGAAACCTTGTTCTACTTTCCTGCCAAGCACTTACACTGAGTAACTTATATTAGCAAACCCTCACTCAACTGCCCAAAAATGCATATAAAGCAAACCGGATTCGCTGCAGTTGAACATATACTCACGTTGGTCCGGTAGAGAGCCAACCTCGGCCCAGGACGATCCTGTTTTATATAGACAGGATCTAGAGTTCCTCCCCAAATCCAATTTTCGAGTACATATCCGAGTTCATTTATTTCTTCATCTTCGAAGAACTGTTAAGGTTAGACTCTGAAAGGAAGATTTCTGAAAGGTGACAAACTGGTTCCGGCTCTTCCCTCTTCCTCTTTCCACATATTGTTTTTTCAAGTGTATCCACACACTTTCCAGCCGCATGCTGATGTAATCAACACCAGATTCAGATATTTATTGTAGGCAGATCTAGAGTTCTTACAGCCAATTCATGGAGAAGCTTGTGCTGGTTAGCTAGGTCCACTTTCCAGGAGTAGAGAACCCACACATTGAGCGATATTGAACTGCTGGGCAATTCGTTGGGAGCTCGATAAGTCTTTGCGCAGCAGTGGTGTCGAGTTTTCGCAGTTCAAAAATATGCAACTCCCTGCATAATCCCCCTTCCCTTGATTCCTGAAGAGACTTCGGTGAGATCCATTCACTTTACCCTGATTACCTGGCGCATTCGTCGAGCCGTCCTGGAAAAGAAATTTTATGTCGAATTTTCCAAATATTTTGCTAATAGCTTTATTGCCAGACGCTTGTTCAGGATTCCGCCGTTCAAACGTATAGAGGTCGATTACAGGGCCCTGGTCATTGACTTTGCTAAAATCGATCTTTTTTCTTGGCCCATTCAGAAGCGCATCAAACCTGACATTGAGCAAGTCAGCTATATATCTGGAGATACGAGCTGAGTAGACCGAACCTCTACTTACCATAATTCTACCTTGACATTCGACAGAAGTCTCGTTGTGATCATCAGACAAGTAGAAGAATCTGCCACACCTTATCATTCTTTCCTCCCCAAACACCTTCAATTCCGCCACCTATCTTGAAGTCTGATTCTGTCCATTGACTTCGTTTAAGAGCTGCGTGGATTGGCATGCCACTCAAGTTTCCAAGTGGCAACGCCTCTATTTCAAGACTATCTGCATCTTGCAGTTCCCGTGACGTAAAGCCTCGGAGATATCTTCTCTGATAATCTTCATGTTCTCTCGCTTTTTGCTGAATTGGAATTGTTGATGAAATACTGGGATCAACAAGTTCTATGGGTGTGAGACCACTCTTTCCAGTTCCATGGAAAAGCGCAATCGTGCCTTCGCCAAACTGCTTGCCATATTTGGAAGCCCCCTGGGCCATATCAGAAGCCTGGTCCGAGGCTACCGATGACGAGGCCATCAGCTCTCTGACAAGAGTTTATAATGCTGAAGCAGGAAGGGAGAAGGAAGAAAAGTTCTCATTGGGGAAAAAGTTCTAACGCATTACATTCCAGAGCGCGGTCTGAAAGTTTACTAACAGCATTCCGAGACGAAGCGCAGGTGAACAACTTAATGGAAACTCTGAAGAAATTGAATAAGAAAACCTGAATAAAGTATACTGTATCTTTGAGACTATTAGTTATCTCATCAACTCGCATCTATAGCAGCTAACCGTAGCTCGTGGAGCATTACGGCAAACTCATGCTTTCTGATCAGACCACTTCCTCCAGTAATCCGATATCAAAGCACTGAAGCGGTTTTAAGTAGACTCGAGATGAAGGTGGAGCGTTTGCAAAAGCAAAATGAAAGGCAGAGAAATGTCAATTTGAAGGTGGAAAAAGCCAGAGAGGTTAAAGATATACGCAGCAGACTGTACTTCTGAGCCCAGCTAATAAAATTATGGTTAGCCTACCAGCGCTACTAGCCACCTCTTTTCTCGCCTTGCTCCGCATCTTCTCTTAGCTTTTTCTCTTAGAAACAATTCTCCTAAGCCTTCTCTTTCCGTTGATTTTCATACAACATTACTACATTACTACATTACTTGAGATCATAATCGTGTTCACTCTGACTTGGCCTTCGGCCGCCCTCCAAGCTCCGTCTCGGTCCTATTCTCCGCCTTGGCTCAGTTGGCTTGGCTGCCATCTTTCTTGGCTCAATCGTATTTTATGCACGAATGACAACCATTTACTTAAAATTCGCCCCAGCTTTCTGGGACGTACTGCTGAATAGTTTCTTCCCCAAGGACGGACCATCACCTTCCGGGTCACGTTGCGACCGCTTCGGGTTGCAAGGGTTCATTCATCCTCGGTCTTTGACCAGGCTCCTAGACCCAGAGAGTGCTTGCATACACGATCTTTGCCATGGTCTTGCATTATTTTTGCTTTACTATCGAATCAAATGCTCACCCATCGACAAGGTCGAAGGGTTGGCGACCTCGCGTTGGGGAAATGTGGGCATGGCGTGTTGGGAAGCCAAGACTTTGCCATGGCATGGGGAGAGCTTCCATGGATGTTTATCCCCTCTCTGTTGTTGGATACTTTAGAAATGCCCCATTCTTGCAGGGTTGTCGAGCTACCCCACACCCAAAGTGAGGAGTTTATATTACGAGCCCAGATCCGCGTGCTGTAAGTTCTCATCTCTTCTGGAGTCGTTATCGATTTCTACAAGTCAGAACAGCAGGAAAATTTAAAGTTTCCGCTCGATACTCTCTATCGTCCCAAAACCCCTCACTGAGCTCCGGAAATGGGGCTCATCGACCTAGGCCACGAGGCTGATCCAGTCTTGACGCGAGTTGTCGAAGAAGATAAAGTGAAATGGTGGAAGAAGAGAAACCTACGACTCTTGTACCTCCTGCTATATCCGACTTGTATGGGAATTGAGATCACTTCCGGCTTCGATTCTCAAATGATCAACGGTCTTCAGTTCATTCCTTCATGGAACAAGTGTCAGTGCTCCCATCCCTGTGTCATCATTCCGCTCTTCCGTTCTGAACAAATGCAGACTTTGGAACCTCGTCTCTTGTGAAGGGTAAGCTCGTTTGGAATGTGACAGGTTCTTTACTCGGTATCATCAACGCATCCTACAATCTCGGTGCCATTCTCGCCGTGCCAATAGTTCCTTGGGTTGCTCAGAAAGTTGGTCGCAGGTGGTCAATCTTCATTGGTAGCGGCTTCCAGTGCGTGGGGGCAGTACTGCAGGCCTTCTCTCAAAACAGTAAGTTGAAAGCTACGTGACGATCATATGTCGATACTGACCAGTATCAAAAGCTGCCATGTATATCATTGCTCGAATGATCCTCGGCTTTGGCATTGTCTTCTGTATTGTGTCCGGCTCAGCCATGCTTGGGGAGCTCTCCTACCCCAAAGAACGTCCGATCCTGACCTCGATGTTCAATGCTTCATGGTTCGTTGGCTCTCTTATTGCGGCAGGAATAGTTGTGAAGACAGCAACCATACCCGGTGATTGGTCTTGGCGGCTCCCATCGATCCTTCAGGCCTGCCCCTCTCTCGTCCAGATGGCTCTGGTATTGTAAGTTCAATCGTTCCGTTCGACGTCCAAAATCCAAATTAACAGAATCCCACAGCTTTCTTCCAGAGAGTCCTCGTTATCTCATCAGCAAGGACAGACGAGAAGAAGCCTTCGATATTCTAGTCCACTATCATGCCGAAGGTGATCGAGAGTCGGTCTTCGTGAAGGCAGAGATGGTACAAATCGAGACCACGATTAAGATCGAACTCGAAGCAAGCATGCTCACATGGATGGACATGATTAGAACACCGTAAGCATTCTTGAAGCGCTTGAATTCACACACCCATGCACACTAAGAATCAAATATCATTTCTGAAATACTGGACTTTAACTAACTTCCTCTTTAGTGGCATGCGTCGTCGAAGTAAGTACCCTCAAAACAAACGAGTTCTTTACAGAAAGCTTGCAAATCATCTTCATGACAAACCGCTGACATCCCCTCTTCTAGCATTCATTGCGGCAGCCATGGGCCTGTACACGCAGTGGTCTGGTAACACTTTGATCTCGTAAGTAGAAATTCCATTTTGACTCTTGAGCAAAGCTAACAATGACAAGCTTCTATCTAGGAAAGATTCTCGTCATGATTGGATACACTGATACCTACACCAAAACCATGATCAACCTCGGAAATACGGCGTGTATGAGTTCTTTTCCTGACCTAAATGTCTCAAGTACTTTGTAGAAGGCATTTGCTGATTCCTCATCAACTAGGGAGCTTCATCAACGGAACGATTATCGCCATCATTTCGCCACGGTACAAACGGCGAACTATGTTCCTCACTGGCGCAGTTGGCATGCTTTGCGTCTATATCTCCTGGATCATTGCTGTGCGATATAGCGTTGCTGCACTCGATGCAGGAACAACCAATAAGGCTGCTGGCGTAGCCGTGCTTTTTTTCATTTATTTTTATAGCCCGGTAAGCCTCTTTGTATTGCTCTTAACATTATCAATACTGATTTTCGCCCGTTGTAGTGGTACAATATTGGAAACAATGCACTTGCATATAGTAAGCCCCAATCCCAGCTCTGAGCGTTTGGATACTGATCGGACGTCAAGCGTACATGGTTGAGATCTTCCCCTACGCTGAGAGATCCAGAGGTATCTCAATAGAGCAGTCAGTATCACTAGATAAAATAGTATTATGAATGGTAGACTGAATAGGAGACTAGGTTTTTCGTCCGCGGTGCTGGTTTCTTCACCACCTACATCAACCCAATCGGCATGGATGGCGCAGGCTGGAAATTCCTCTTCATGGTAAGCATTCCTTCGCGAGCCCCTCTCTCGCCAAAAAGCTCAATTCTGACTGTTCATTTCTAGTATATTGCAATGATCTGCTGCGAGATCCTAACTATCTTCTTCTTCTACCCCGAGACACAAGGTCGAACATTGGAAGAATTGGCATTCTGTAAGTTTCGAAAGGTGAGATGATTTTAGACAGAACTGACGGGAACAGTGTTCGAGGATGAAAAGTTTGCTGATAAGGCGACGACGGCGGTTGAGAAGCAGATTCATCAGGGAGGGGATGGGATGGATGAGCATGTTGAGGTTGTTGAGAAGAGACCGGTTGCGAGTGAGGAGATTAGGGAGAAGAGCGCAGTGTGAAGGAAATTGAGCTTTGAGGGACGTTATGTTGGGGGTGTTTGAGGGGTGGGAAATGGTCATGGGTCTTGTCATGTTGAGGATTACTGGAATCTGGAGTGCCTTTGGATAGAGGAACTATACGTGGGTAATTTATGAGTTCAGGAACCTATGTACACTAACGGGGTCGAAGTTCTTTCGGCATTTCGTTTGAGAACAATGAGACTGTAACCTATGTTAGTAAACATCTGAATGCTTAGCATTTTCTGTTTTTAGAAAGAGAATGAAAAGGTTTGGCCATTTTAGATGAAAAGGGGAGGACCCTGGAATTTGTACCCCTCACTGGTAACATGCTGCTTTATCGATATCTGTTGCCGCTTTTACCAGCCCCCTTTGCCCCACACTACAAGCTCTCAGTGTCTCAAAAGACCAGCAACCTCACTCTTCTCAACAACTCGCCTCTCTCTACAATTGCAACCCAGAAATCATGGCGACCACCAACGCATATCCACCCGGAGGAACCTTCCTTGATACGCTCAAGAAATCCTTCACCGACGTGCCAGTCGACAAAGAGAAAGACAACGCCATCTCGACGACCGAATTCCTCGAAGCCGCCGAGTCATTGACCACTCTCTTCGGTACTTCCCCTCCCTGCCCCCATAAATCCACTCTGACAATTAGTCTGCAGATGTGCTAGGCTCAGTAGCATTCACGCCTGTCAAGAGCGATATGCTGGGCAATGTCAAGGTAGCCCCTCTCTCCCCGCCATTTGCCCACAGCGATTAACGGGATGGATAGAAAATAAGAGATAGACAACTCGCTGCCCCCGCTGATTCCACTACGCTGCAAGATCTTGTCATCAACGAGCTGAAAACAAAGAAGCACACCGCGACCGAGGGGCTCGTGTGGCTTGTTCGGTGGGCTCTCTTCCTCCCCCTCTTTTCCTACACCGCTAACTCTTCCGTGTGAACAGAGGACTAGACTTCACCTCCATCGCCCTGTCCCAAAACCTCGCCGCCGCCTCAGAAGAACTCTCGACCTCCTTCCGCGCGGCGTATGGCAATACCCTCAAACCGCACCACTCCTTCATGGTGAAGCCCATCTTCAGCGCTGCGATGAGCGCGTGTCCTTATCGTAAAGACTTCTATGCGAAGCTTGGCGGAGAGGGCGATGAGGAGAAGGTGCAGAGTGAGCTGCGGACGTGGTTGGCGGCGCTGGAGAGCATTATTGCGATCCTGAAGGGGTTCTTGGACAGGAAGGAGGCGAAGTGGTAGAGAGTGGTATATGGGTTGTGGTATATTAAGGAGAGACTTTGGGGATTTGGGGATTTTAAGCACAGATGGCGTACATCAATTGAAGTGAATGGAGGATATGGGGTTCTTCGGTGGATTGTGTGAGTTATGTTGAGCATAACAGAGTTGAAAATGTCTTGTTCGATGGATGAATTATTGCACTAGGACCAAAAATGCATATATAAGTTCAATTAAAGCTCTGTGTTTCAAGAATTTCTACATATGGAAGGCGTGTGCCAGTGATAATGTCCATCATCTATCATAACATCGTGAAGAGAAGCCAAGCCCTGCAGGCCTCTCCTATTAAAGCTCATTTAATCGCCGAGTCAACTCCTACATTATGCCACCCTTTGTAAGATCTCCCTGCTACGCCAAGGGCTAGACTTAAATCCGCTGCATATTCATCCAGTATCTCCAGCAATATAAGCGCCTCGACAATCACAGCCTCCTGAACACACCCCGCGGTCTCAATCCAAAGAAAGAGCACGTCTTCCGGAATCCATATCGAATGTCGCCCCTGATAAACGGCTTCCTCTTGACCTTCGCAACACCTATCTTCGGTGCCTCCGCATAGTCGTGCTCCAAATACTCTCTCATTGGCTTGAAGATCGTCTCGAAGACACCCGACTCCAGGGGCGGTGGAAGCGTCAATTCCCTCAAAGATGTACCATTCTCTCCTGGCCAGACCGACGTCCTGAATCTCGTCTTGCCCTTGCTCGTATAGTCGAATGCAATGATAAGCTCCTTTAATGACGGGAACACCTCCTTGAATCTTGGTTGCGGAGCATGTCCCGCAATGCCCGAGAGCAGTGAGATCAATTGAGCACGCTCTGCATCAAATGCGACTCTCTGCCAGCCCTTCATAACACCTACGCCTACATAATCCTCCTCATCCTCCAATAACATAAACATAATAAACAGACCCATCAAGCTATTCAGCAGCAGTGTATCAAGTACCGGATTGAAATAGAACCTCAGAACGCCCTTCCCGCTTGTACCACTTCGAGGCGGCTCGTACTCCATCAACTGATGGTTCTGCACAGCGATCTCGCGGGATTCGCGGCAGGCATGAAAGATAGATGGTGTTCGAGAAGCGTTGGAGCGGAAGGTCATACGATCATTGTAGAGCTTGGCGCAGGGGTGGAGCTCGTGGACTCGAGGCACCATGGCTGCTTCCCAGATCTGCAGGCGGATTTCGACGGGTAGGAGAGGGAACTTTGGAAAAGAGGGTGAAGAGCGTTGGTAGGGGCGGATGAGGGCGTTGCGGATCTTGAGGAGTGAAGGGTGCGGGGTGAGCTTCGGGCGCAGTTGGAAGGGTATGCAAGATGTGGTTGTTTGTTCAGAGGGTGACTCGTCGACGACGGAGTGGAGGATCGGTTGGGGCTCTGCCGCACCTTGGATTTCTTCGATTTTGGCCATTTTCATGTGTTTGATGGTATTGATCGGGCTGTGAGATCGAGATGTTAGCTGTTGGAAACCCAGAGGGTAGTGTTGCTTGGAGAACCAGTCACCTTTCTTAACAGAGTTTCAATTCGGTGATTGTGAACGGTGTCCTGAAGACGGACCTCTCGATATCCAGATAGGTATTGTCCTTCAAAGGTGTCCTTTGTTGAAGATCGGACGAAGCCTCGAGATGTTTGGAGTAGATCGAAATACGAAATAAGGCTCGCCAGAAATAGACAGTTCAAGGACTGAGAAGAGGAGGATCAAGGACCGAGCTTATACATCGAACACCTGGTTCGTGAAGTGAATTTGATTTCGAATGAGGGGTCAAGCTGTAGTCAAGATGGAAGCTGATGCCGTGATGCCCTGCGTCGTCGGGCGCTTGAAGTTGGGGATGAGTGGGGTGACGGGGGCGAGGCTGAGTATTTGGGCTGTTTCATGGGCTCCCTGGCTAGTGCCGAAAAGGGAGAGCAGCAACTTTCATCACAATTCAAGCCCTCTACCAAGTATTCTTATATCAATTACTTATTTATTGATAGATTCTTCCAGTTTCCTTTTCAGCATTCCACAGAAGCTTTCAAACAGGACCGTATCGTGCCCCTTCAGCCATCGAAGCGTGACTCTCGCTCCCGACTCGCCATCGGGGTCTGCAACCATGTGGATCTTAAACCCAAAAGCCATCTCCGGATCGTCGCCTTCCTCCATGGCATCTCCTTGCTTCCGTGCCACTTCCCGTCGTGAAGCGCGCGACCAAACCGCTTTCTCGCTGAAACCTACTCCTGTTGAGATACTTGCTTTCCACATCCATTGCAACGGCAACTGAGACAGAATAACATTAACACGTTGTCCTACTTCGGCAAGATCGCTGCTTGACTGTATTACTGTGAATATGTGAATCGGGCCAGAAATAGGGGAACTCACTACAATCAAGTACTCAGAAGGAAAAGGTAGCAAGGATTTCTGCAGACTGCTCACTCCCCTCGCCACACTCATTACTGGTCTCACATCATCAAAACTCCAAGCAATTCCCCATCTCCTCGTCTTACTTCCCTGAACAAACTCGGTAACAGCGTAGTTGTCGACCTCGTTGTCTCTTAACTTCTGCACAAGCACAGCAACGCTTGAGAATTTGCCTAGCATCGACGTGTACCACTGAACCCGATTCCGAAGAACGAGACTCTCTTTAATCATGCGTGAGACGAATGCAACCTCGCCTCCGGGAGTGACCATCTCGTTTTCTGAGCCGGTGCATGCTGTGAATGGTGGCCGTTGCTTCGAGGCAGCGGACGTGAGCATCTCTGCTTTGGACTCGTAGAATGGTGGATTGCACATGCTGAAGTTGATGCTGGACTCAATCAATACAATGTCTCGAGATGAGTGGATAGGACTCACTTTTCCAACTTCATCTTGTCGAGGGGTAGCAATGGATCGCCAGGCTGAGTTTGCAGGAGCTTGATCCGATTCTGCAACCCATTTTCTTGAACATTTTGCTTCGCGAACTGGAGACTCTTGTCATCGATGTCTAAAGCAAATCAGTCACGACTCTTGTAGAATTAGAGTGAGCGTCCTACCAGTCCCAGCAAACCTCCATTTCGGGCGTTGAGAACAACCTATCAGGGGATAGATACAGCTTGCTCCAGTCCCAATATCAAGACCGAGAACCTCTCGCTCAGGATTGTAGACATCTTTATACGAGTCACTCGTCGTATCGAGAAGGCTTTGAATCCATAGAATATAGTTCAAGCGATTTGGGACCTGGACTTATCAGTACTTGATGTTGGGATTGCGGGGGTGCTCACTGGAGGACAAAGTCGGTCTGGAGGTAGCGAAATCTTGAGGCCAAAATCCCGCTTCAGCAGTGACTTGGTTAGCTGTTGAACTGAGTCTGGATTACTGAAATCGAGCTGGCCATTTGACTTGAGTCTAATAAAAGTCAGCTTTGCTGTGGAGGACGATGATAAACGCAGTGGGAAGTGACAGCTTGAGCGAAGTCTGGTGATGGTAGATCACGTTGGCAGATGAGAGGAAATGATACGTACACTTTCGCAAACTCTGAATCAGTTAGAGCCAACGCCGCGAAATCGATGTCATCTTTGTAGATGTTCCCGTTGATCGATGACATGTTGTGAGGGTTTGAAGGAATGAGGCATTGGCGAGACGTTCGATTGTGGGGTGGGAAACGAGAGCAGAACCAGAACTCAATTCAGGAATATTCAGAAAGGGGTTATATTTAGATTTCCAGGCTTTAAATTTTGACACCTTTGAAATCAGCATTTGGAGCAGCACAATAAACTTCTACGCGGGGTTTGTAAGGCAGATCACTATGGGTTGGGATACTGTCAGTGAACGGGCACTATATAGTCACGAAAAACTAAAATTTGTGATGTTTTGTCATTCCTCGATAGTATAATACCTATCTTCCATTTTGTGAAGTTCGCTGAAGAAATTCCATGCATAACAACGACCACCCATGTTGCCTCAATCACTGATCCAGAACCCCTAAACTCCGTCGCTGGTCACATTGGTATCCATCCTACAACTTCTCCTCGTCATTTGGCTTTTGTTTCTTCAGAGAAGGGCCATCATCTACTGGCTCGGCAGTCGGCACGTCAGGAAGAGTAACACTTGTCTCCTCTGCTGGCTTCTCCTCAGTGGGATTCCCAGTCTCCACATCCATTGCATCCCCTGCCTCAACCGGGGCTGGCCCATTCTCAGCAGATTCTCCTCCTTCAACCTCCTCCCAATCACTCTCTGGCTCTGGTTCTGTGGATGGGAAGAAACGTCTGCAGTGTGTTAGCATTATCGTCGAAGTTCTACATGAAAACTTACGGGAGCCAATAATTGTAGGCATCCACATCCTTGGAAACAAAGGTGCAGAACACAATCTTCTCCAACTTATCACCATCTTCACCTTTCAAGAAATCTTTCACGGCTTTAATAGCAACGGGCGCTGCATCATGACTCGGATAGCCATAGATACCTGTGCTCAGAGCGCTGAAGGCGATACTCTTGCACGTATTGGCTGCTGCCAGTTGCAAGCTTGTGGTATAACACCCTGCCAAATCATCTGCACTCTCCTTCTTGAACCGCGAGCTGTAGACTGGCCCAACGGCGTGGATGACCTTCTTACAAGGGAGATCGTATGCACCGGTAATCTTGGCAGATCCAGTATCACAACCATCCAACGTTCGACATTCCCTCAACAACCCTGGTCCAGCAGCTCTGTGTATGGCTCCATCCACGCCTCCCCCGCCTAGTAGCGACTCATTGGCAGCATTGACAATAGCGTCAACTTCAAGTTTCGTGATATCTCCGCGAATGAGACCAATGCGATCGTTGAACGATTGAGAGGGTTTCGGAAGTTCGACGTCTGGTTCGGGAGTTGCAGGTACGAGCTTCTTGAGGTGATAAAGGAGCGATACTGTAGGAATCTCTGATACTGGAACGATCGTCATGATTCTTCTGATGCCCAACATGCGATTTTTGATGTTTGGGATCTGTTGTGTAGAAGGAGAATGGGAAAGCTGGGACAAGGCTGCGATAAGTGGAGAAGAGGAGCCGGATTAGGTAAGCGCGATGGAGGGGTGAATTTCAGCCTCGCACTAAAACAAATATCTCCTGGCTGAATATCTGTTGACTCACACGACACAGAAAGCAACCTGAAAGTACGAAGCAGACAACACCCAGCACATACTCAAAGATAGTCCTACACGATCAATTATCAACACTCAAATTTGCACCTGCTTTCTCCCAGCTGAATCGACCACCGCGATCATGGCGGACACACTCCCAGAAAATACGGCGAAGCTCCAACTCGATGAGGAGACTGGCGAGATGGTATCGAAAGGGGAATTGAAGAAGCGTCTAGCCAAGCGTGCAAAGAAAGCTGCTACAGCCAAGGCTAAGGCCGAAGCTCCAGCTCCTTCGACAAACCTGAAGGCCCTGAAGGGTGCTCAAAAGGAGGAACAGGAACCCAAGACCGCAGAACCTGTCAATATGTTTGCACAAGGGTGGCTCGACGAAGTATACAAGGAGAGGCCTGTAAATCCAGTAACCACTCGATTCCCTCCCGAGCCGAACGGTTATCTACATATTGGACATGCGAAGGCAATTGCTATCAACTTCGGGTTTGCAAAGTTTCATGGAGGGGAATGCTATTTGAGATTCGATGATACCAATCCGGAAGCCGAAGACGAGAAATACTTTGTTGCAATCAAGGAGATTATTGATTGGCTAGGCTTCAAGCCCAAAGCCGTGACATATTCGAGTGATAATTTCGACAAGCTGTATCAAAAAGCCGAGGAGCTTATAGAGAAAGGGAAGGCATATGTGTGCCATTGTGGCGGTATGAAGCCAATCAATCTTTTCGATACAATATTCTAACAATTTCTCAGTCGAGGAGCTCAAGGCCCAAAGAGGAGAAATAAATGGTGTACCAGGAGGACCAAGATTTCGCTGTAAACACGCAGAGCAAACGGTAGAGAAGAACCTCGAAGAGTTCCGAGCCATGCGAGATGGCAAATACAAGCCAAAAGAAGCCTTTCTACGGATGAAGCAAAACATCGAAGACGGAAACCCTCAAATGTGGGACTTGCCCGCATATCGAGTTCTGAATGCCGAGCATCACAGAACGGGTCCGAAGTGGAAGATCTATCCTACATACGACTTCACACATTGTCTCTGTGACAGCTTCGAAAACATCACGCACTCGCTTTGTACCACCGAATTTATCCAATCCAGAGTTTCTTACGAATGGCTGAATAGGACCTTGCAGGTTTACGAGCCAATGCAAAGAGAATACGGTCGTCTCAGTATTACGGGAACAGTTTTGTCCAAACGAAAGATCGCAAAATTGGTCAATGATGGTTACGTCCGAGGTTGGGACGATCCAAGACTATTTACATTAATCGGTATCAAGAGACGGGGCGTTCCTCCTGGTGCAATTCTTGAATTTGTCAATGAACTTGGTGTTACGACTGCTCCGACAAATATCCAACTTGCAAGGCTTGATCAAACTGTACGGAGATATCTTGAGCGCACAGTCCCACGCCTCATGTTGGTCCTCGATCCGCTGCCTGTTATTATTGAGGATGCCGAAGAATTGGAACTTGAGCTTCCTTTCTCACCAAAAATCCCAGCTATGGGCAGTCACAAGGTCAAATTTACGAAGACTGTTTACATTGAGCGAAGTGATTTCAGGGAAGTTGACAGCAAAGAATACTTCCGTCTTGCACCTGGGAAATCAGTCGGTCTGCTTCAAGTGCCTTATCCTATCAAAGCTGTCTCTTTCACGAAAGATGGGGACAAGGTTACCGAAGTCCGAGCCGTTTATGACAAAGAAGGGAAGAAACCAAAGACGTATATTCACTGGGTTGCAGAAGGATCGAAGCAAGTCGAGGTTCGTCTTCATAATGCTTTGTTCAAGAGCGAGAAACCCGACAATGCCGAAGGCGGATTTCTGAGCGATATCAATCCTACTAGCGAGGAGATATTCCCGCATGCAATGATTGAGTCCGGCTTTGAGGAGGTCAAGAGACGAGCTCCATGGCCGGAAGCAGCTGGCGAGTCTGAGTTGGGCAAAGGAGGTCCCGAATCTGTCAGATTCCAAGCAATGAGAGTTGCATACATGGTAAAGGTACCCAACCCTGACGAAATAGATTACTAACAATGATTAGGCTATGGACTCAGACAGTACAGATGAGAAGATAGTGCTCAATCGGATTGTTAGCTTGAAAGAAGATTCTGGGAAATAGACAACGTTCTTGGGATGGCGACAGCATTGTAGGAGTTTCGCGTGGAATGGGGTTATTGCAAGGCGTAAATTTAGACGGAAAGGGAAATGACAAGAAACTCATGATTTCCCAATCATTTCCAACTTTTCTTGCCGTTTTCACTCCCAAATCGTGTTCATGAGAATAAGCTAATTAATTTTAAAACAAAAGCGCCATTTACTTTCATCTAGATTTGATGATTGCGACCAAAATCATTGCACTGCCGGATGCGGAAATCAACAATGGCGACAAAGGAACGCCAAATGAAATTAATCTTATAACGATTCTTAGATCATTCTTGCAAACATGGCAACCCCTTTGCACGACTCTTCAAATTCTCGTCTACCAGGATTTCCTCAGTCATGGCACCAACACCCCCCATACCTCCCAGGGATCCTCGGCGCCTTCAGTTGAGTTCAAATAGTCGAGTACAGAAAAAGCCTGTCCCACTCGGGCCTTCAAGATCACAGAATTCTGGAAGAAACCAAGCACTTCGTGGATTTGGTGGAAGCAATGTAACTGGACGAAGTGCGACTGGCGACGGGGATGCTTCCTCGTGGACTTCTAGAATGGAATCTGAGGAGGATGAGCACGCCGCCACTCAAGTCGATTTGGCTATGCTAGGAACAGCATTGGAGGAAAGCATCAGAGACAATCATGCGGAACTTCAGAAGAGAGTCAAATCAGGAGGGAATTCTGCACAGCTCGCTGAAGTATCTCAACATCTCCTAGAGTCACCGCCAACATCTCCTGACTCCATTCATAGTGATGGGTCACCAAAGAGCCCCTCTGCTATGGTCAGGCTTGCCAAGCTTCAGACGCAAGAGCTGATCGAACTTCGGAAGAAGGATGCCGAATTTCATCGAATGATGAGCGACTTGAGCGGCATTCAAGAATGGTGGAAGGGCAATAAAACGGTTTGGCACGAGATGAGAGAGAAGATCCGGAGTTTTGAGAACGATATATCTGCATTGCAGGCACAAGTTGATCAGCACCGCCGAATGGTACGGAATGGAAAGTCCGGTATGAGCAGCCTCTATGGCAGTGCCGCCAATTTTCCCGATGAGAGGTGGGCGCCGCAGATCGAGGAGTTGAAGGAGCAGAGAGACGCAAATCTGGTTTGGTTTGTAGAAAACCGAATGCTTATGAAGATGGTCTGGGCCCGCGTCAAAGGAATGGGAGATACACTCTATATGGAAACCAAGGACAATAGGAAGCTTGGTTCCAAATATCCATCAACACGGGACCTAACCAAGCTTGATTGGTTCCAGCAACCAGGCAAGGGGCTCAGGTGGTGGATGGAAGAGGCTGGGGACGACTTTGACATCCTCCGGGATAAAATTCAAGATGCTTTGGATGCTGATCGTGACCGAACTGAGCAACGAGCCCAACAAGGGAACGAGTTGAAACGGCAGTTGAGAGTCATTCAAGAAGCAATCAAAGATGTTGATCGCGGAGCCGATTCTCGGATCACTGGGCTTCAAGACAATAAGCCAAGAGGGTACGAAGCACAAATCAAACGAATTCTTGAAGAACGGCGCACTGCTAAGATTCAGGAACTACGTGGAGAGTACGACCATCGAGCAATGATCAGGGACATCGAAATACGTGATCACGAATCTGTGCTCATGCGGAAGACCCTCGCAGAAATTCGTGAACGAAATCGCCAAATCTTCCTCAGACTGAAGGGAATTTACAGAGATCAACCCATCCTCGATCCCGCAGGTGCTGAAGCCCACAACTATTTCTATGAAAAAGTCTATCATCTCGTGCGTCACCACATGCACAGGACCATTCTTGGGCTTGAACTCGGTGGTATGCTCGACAAAGTGTCCTACTCACAGGATAAAAGAAAAAGAATTATTGAGCGAATGGAAATGTATGAAGGCAAACAACACGACACCGAGGCTTTCTTGCTTGCTTTAGAGGCGCGACTGGGTCCAAAGAATGGACAGGTGCATTATAGAGCTCTTAGCAGCCTCACCACAACATCCTCAGAAGAGGCACGGGACTTCAAAGTCATGGTTCGAACCTGTCAAACCATAATAGAAGAAGTTGAGCCATCCTTCACGCCAAGTAAGGATAATACAACCGCTGCTTGCTATATGGTGCCCAAAGTCGGTAACGTAACTTTAAACAAGCAGCCCCCAAAGACACCGTTCGATCTAGCCCGCCCATTAGGTTCCAATATAACTCTCGCTGTCGCAAAGACGATCTTGGAGAGAACTCCCAACGAGCCAGCAGGCACGCACGCAGATATTAACTACCCCTGGTACGAACTACTACGCAATTTCTTCGTATCGTCGGACATCTTTCCTCTTTTCCGCTCCAACACCATCATAGGAAACAGACAATCATGGAATCGAGATGAGTTCATCAATTACGTCAACTCTCTACTTAGGACCCCCGTCGAACGCCACATCATCGAAGCATTCCTAGCTTACTGCTCCCACACCGGTGATCTGTTCCGCTTGACAGAGTTCAGACGCAGAGTAGACGCGATTGGCGCCGGTTGGGAGCTCTGCGAGGAAAACAGACCCATGGGTCTGTACCGCAGAGTGCCACTTTCCTCTCTTGCTCGCCCACGAGGCATCGACCGCCTCGAACACATCCTTCGTAAATACTGGCGCGAGCTAGAATGCGAAAGCCCGGACCGAATTGTAGACGAAGCAGACTTGCGTAGATTCCTGAATGGTGCAATGCCGAATGATCAGCGGACCAGTAGGGATAGAATGCGACTTTGTGTGTCTTACTGGAGTAGCGTTGGTCAATTCTTCACCCTTTTGAACCCGTAAGTCAATGCCTCCTCCCTGTTTTAAATCCAGTGAAAGAATAGAAGCTAATAAAAGGTGATCTCAGTATCGCAGAAATGGGTGATGTTTTTGCTACTACGAAACTCATCCGCCTCGACGCAGGCTGGAACCTCCCTATCGACCTCCCTCTGCTCCCAGTCCCAGCCCCTCCTCCCAACTATGAGTTCTTCATTTCCACCTTTGAGAGCAAAAGTCTCAATCCTTTGATTCAGAAAGTTGGCCAGGGTGGACTTAATGAAAGGAATGTGTATAGATTTATGTTCTTGAATGGCGAGAAGGGAGGCATGAACTGGGAGGTTAGTAGGCATCAGTTCCACTGCTTCTTGAGGTGGGTCAGTCAGAGCGGAAACTGGTTTGAGATGAGGAGGGATGGGGGATTGATAATTATTCAGACCGAGGCGAGAGGCCAAAGAGGAAGTGGCGGCGGAAATGCGAGTGGAAGTCGAAGAGGTGGAGCTGGCGGGCGAGGAGGGTCTGCGGGCCCTAGAGGAAGTGGTGGCGGGGCAGGCGAAGGGCGATCGGAATGGAATGGAAGGGGCGATGAAGCAGTGAGCAATCAAGGAACAACGTGGACCGAGTTCATTAATCAGTAGAGGAAGTCATATAAATGTTCGGGCTAAAAAGGGGGTGGGTCACATGTTCAAATGAGTGGAAAGTGGGGCTCATCTATATGTATCGTCTTATTATCTCATTAATTAGCCCTCAATAATTATAATATTCCCTATTCTTAGCAGACTCAAGAAGCTCTAGCAGAGATCGTCAAGGCGCCTTGAGTGTACCACGAGAGCGTGAACGGTGCACCCGTGGTTGTCGGAATTCGTGGTGCAATTCTGGTTTTTTTCAATATACCATAACTCAAGGAATATTCGAGAAGAAAAGGACATTGCTTATCGGGATGTTTTCAATTTAAGAAAATAGTCTCAAGAGTATTAAGTGCCCTCAAGTTTTGGTACATTCCATTCTGGCACTGCGTAGCTAATTCTGACAACCACTGGTGGCGCTTTTGCAGCAGTCTACATTGGAAAGAAAGATCGTATTGCACTTCCCAGTAGAGGTGTAGTAGGTTATCACGCATAGGGAAGTAGAGATGATGTACTTGAGATTTAGCGAGTGCTATTGGAGCTTCGGAGTTCTGCAGGGTCATGGGATTGTAGTTGAGACTAGTGGAGTGGAAAAGACACATAGTAGAAGATATAGAATCCCGAATCTTATGGTTTCATACGCATTCTTTTCTGGCCTATTCTCGACTATCAGCCGGCTCCTTTGTATCTCTACCATTCCACATAATCAGTAATCGTTTCCCCTTGGGCGGTTCCCGGCTTCTTCCACTTTTCGTATGTTACAAGTACTCGCCTACGTTCCGTCTCAAAGTCGAGATGCACATTTGCCACCCGGGCAGAGTTTGGAATATCTTCTGCAAATTGGGCGTTTGGAAAGCCATTCTCCTCAATTTCCATTAGCCGCTCTGTAATCCTAGCAGTTAGAATGCTTGACATGGCGCCCTCCTGTCTTGGTGTTGATTTGAGAATAGAAATTGCCTGACGACGGACAATTTTGTGGCGGCATCGGTTGGCGACCATCAAAAGAGGAATCATGATTCCAGAGTCGAGGCTGAACGTAGATTTAACACCCTTGGATTTCAAGAGTTGACTTTCAAGCTTCACAAAAGAAGCGGAATGGCGGATGATTGCCTCATACTCTAGAAAGTAAGAGTCCCAATACATTTCCGAATACGTCCAAGTGGTGTGTTCAATTGAGAAAATAACGCCGGCCATAATTCTTTGAGCTTTTAGAACATGGATTGTCATCTGAGAGGCATTATCAAAGTTCTGGCGGTTGCTTCGGAGGAAACACTCAAAAGCTTCGGACCACTTAATCAACTTTTCCGCCGCAATACGCTTACTGCGATCTACCAAGGCCAAGCGCGACGTTCCTGTAGATTCAAACTGCGGCAAAAATTTACGTATATAACGAACGTGAGCAGTCCAAACGTGGTCGAGTGAGTTTCGTGCTTGGCCAAGACTTGAGAATGCGTTTGGTATGTGGTCCTGGTATCCGGTTTCTTTGTCATCCACTTCATCGCCATAAAGCGCCCGACTGGTCCCATTAACTAGCAGCATCTGAGACTCCAAGCGGCCGAAGATGAGGTTGAGAGTTGTCAGTGGCACGCAAGAGTAAGGAGACATGGTCCAAAATCTTCTCGAGCTATCTGTGCCGGACTGCAACTCCGCGAGAATCTTTATGGCACCATTGATATGCGACAAGGCTGACGCGTGATGTCCTCGAAGCGTCTGGACACGGTATTGTCAGGATTTAGCAATTCATCGCGTTTCTAGAGATTTTCTTACCTCGAAACACACAAATAACACGCACGTCATTAACGCGAGATCCGCGTTTTGTGAAGCCTGTCCTTGCATTGGTTGGATGAGACATCTGATCGCTTTCAAATACTGTTGCATTGTGAAGTCTTTTCCCAGTCGGGCATCCTCTGCAGAAAGGTTACTTTCTAACTCTTCATGCATAGATCCTAAAGCTATGGCTGCATGTCGTATAGCCGGTTGATGATGAGTAGCTTGGAGAACCAATCGGTTCCAGAAACTTGATTCGAAAAGCCCACAAAGTTGAGGAACGGTATAAGATTTGAAAAACTGGAATGATCGAATCTCTTGGTCGGATCCCTGAATGTCAACACTGAGTGAGACATTATTCAAGGAGTCACTCGGCTGCTGGTTACTGGTTGTTCTTTCTGTCCGGGCATAGCCATCGCATTTTCGACCTGTTTTGAAACATTTTTGGCAGTAGGGTGATCCTTCGTCACACTTGACTTTTCGAACCCTTGAACAGATCAGAGTGGTTCCACGAAGACAAACAAGGATTAAGAAGCCTTACTTGCAAGTGAAGCAGCCGGTAGTGACCCTGGGCCTGTACGTTATGCGGCGCTGAGAGTTGTTTCCAGGCATTTGCGAAGAGAGACAGAAGTCCTTAGACCTTAGTATCGAGTAGCAAAGATAAGCTAAAACAATTTATGCGTACTTTGGAATTTGCTCTTTGCATGTCGAACGCCGAGATCTTGACTTCTCATGCGGCGTGAGGAATGGGTCACTAACAGCCCTACGGACGTCCCCGGAACTTTAATTGTGCAGTAGGGCGCAGCTTTCGGAGATGATGCTTAATTGAGAGTAGCGTATAATGTATCATTGGTCAGATCGGGTGCCGCACAGACCATCTCCGATCAACTGCTCGGATAGAAAGAGTGGGTCATCACGCTTTGTTGGTATTCGATCATGACTTGCTGCTGAAGCTGTTTATCATACAGTTGCCCAGCCTTTTTCTAGGTTGACATCTACATTTTTGGCCTATAATGAAGAAGACGCGGGCCAAAACACAAATTGAATGTGCATACCCCTGAACTCTCGTTCACAGGCCAGTGAAACTACTGGGAACGTGGAGCAGGTCCTTCAGCTCGGGAGCATAGCGAAGCCCTTGCAGTTCTTCTCGATGCGACGTTAGATAGCACTGAGGCATTTTCTGTAGTCTTATAAGTATGGCCCAAGTTCCATAAATTCTCATATTTGTCTTCTCTACTCAGTGCAATATTTCCTCGATCTGACTCCTTTCCAACCCATTCAAAACAACAGCTCTGTTGGTAAGAGAGCAAGATGGAGAATGGTAAATATGGTTAGTACCACAGCCTTCCGAGTCAAAAAGACATTGCTCACACTATCAAGTACCTGGAAGCGAATACTTTTACCTACCAAGCAAAGTGGCTCCAGCCGTCTTTGCATTCTTGTTCGGCGTTTCCCTGATCGCACACGTCTGGCAATGCATGTAAGTTTGTTCAGAACATGGAGCACTGGTATAATCACTGATTTCCTTCAGCCATTACAGGTGCTGGAAGGTTACAATGTTTATGGTATGGGCTAACGTATTGTTCATCGCGGCCTATATCGTACGAGAGGTCGGTGCCTTTCACATTGAAAACCTTGGCCTCTATGTCGCAGGGTTTGTCCTGGTCAACGCAGCACCGTAAGTTTTACCTCACTTGCTCGTGGAGAGGATATCGCTAGCAGAGATTCTCTTTTCGGGATTTCAATGTAACACCGCAATAAACAATTGTTGTGATAGTGTTGGAGACGGGCTAACATTATTATCACAGCCCCTTTTACCAGATCACCAACTACCTCATACTTGGAAGATCGCTTTATTCCGTCCCACAGCATGCTACCATTCATCCAGGGCGGATCTCTACGACATATAGCGTGGTTTCCGGGCTTATCGAAGTCTTGAATATCGTTGGAGCAGAGTATTCCAAGAACACGAAGATAGCGCCAAGACTGCAAAGCCTTGGGAAGATATTGATCAAAATTTCCCTAGTACTGCAACTCCTCGTGCTGGTATCTTTTGTCCTGCTGACTGGATCTTTCCATCGGCACTGTGCGATAGCCAGAAACCTGCCGGCAACGCTCAAACCAGTTCTACTGACTCTATACTGCTCATCTTTCCTGATTGGCATTCGGACTGTGTATCGAACGGTTGAATACTTCACCGTTCTCAATATTCGTGTAAGTCTGACGTACTCGAGTCTAACTATCTGTTGCAAAAGTCGTGTTGCGTATTCTCGTCTCAACAAACGTTCCAGGAGTATAGAACTCTGCTATCAACCTATGCACTTAAACTGACTGCGATTGTCTAAACAGATTCAGCCGAGCTTTAAGATAAACGATATCTCCCCTATTCTACGATACGAGTGGTACTTTTGGGTGTTTGAGGCAACCGTCATGCTCATGAATTCGTTATTGCTGAACTTGAACCATCCTATGCAACACTTGCCCAGAGATATTAAGACACAGCTCTCGGTAGATGGAACAGAAGTCGAGGGAGTTGGATATGAAGATAACAGAAGTACATGGCAGACATTCGTGGACCCATTCAACTTGGCTGCTAGAAAGGAGAGAACGAGCAACTAGTAGGATGGGATGAGCTGGAGGGAGGTGAGAATTTTGGTGTTGTTTAGAGTGTCGGGGTTTGTTTGGTTATGCGGCGTGAGATAGAGAAGTTATGATCCACCCACTCAACCCTCCAGTATGAAGCGAAGCTATCAGTGGAAGCAGTGCTAGAACCAGGCAAAGCTTATAACGAGTTTTTCTGCTTGTGCTAGAATATGTTGTTCCCCCTTATCACAACATAAGAGTTAAAATAGGTCATTCATATGTTGTTTTTTACGCTTTATACATTTTGAGGTGGCATTTACTGGGAGTTGCTTCTTGCTTGGTATTCGGGGGCGGAAAGGGGGTTTAGTCACGTGCTCCAATCATAAGCGAGAGGAACGCGTTTTGATTCGCTGCTGCATGCTTTCGCCGACAAACTCTTCTCATTGGAAGACGCGACGCCTTTGTCATTTTGAGTAGTAATTCAGCTTTGGCCAATAACATTGCATTTCTGAACATTTGGGGGTCCACACACATTGCGCATACACTTTCCCAATATCCTTGGACATCCTGAAAGGGTTTGAAACGCGGTGTGAAGATTGTTTGCTTTTCATGACATCAAGCTATTGCTAACAATTGTCTAGAACGGTGGTATGTATTTAATTATTACGCAACAGCAAAATGGTATCATATCTGGTCAATTTCCTGCATCCAAGGCCATGCAATGCTTGGCTTGCCATAGCAGACACCTTACCACCCCATCAAGAGGTCTGGTTCAGTCAAGGAAAGTCTAATCATGCTTGATCTCCTCTCCGTTCCCAGCACTCTTCGCTGGTAGCTCTGCCTTCGCATGTGGATCATGTCCAATGATCGCACCTCCCATTCCAAGCTCACCAGGTCCGGTCTCACTCCTCTTGATATAGTGCCCAGCCAACAAATGCTCATGCGCCTCACACGGGCCAAGGACATATGCGGCCTCGCCGTGAATTGCATCATCACCAGCTAGTAGCTCTGCCTCCGACATCCTCAATGGGATTCGTAGCACGTACTTGATGAACAACATGATGAGGGATGTCCACACAATGTTCCACGCGATGATGAAGAGTGCGCCGTAGAGTTGAAGGTATACTTGTTTGCCATTGCCCTCGATGGCACCACCGGGGTTCGAGATGCCAAAGGAGGCGCATCCCTCAACTGTTGCGAAAAGACCGACGCACATTCCGCCGACGAAACCAGCAACGCAGTGAGTGTGGAAGATGCCAAGGGTATCATCGATCTTGCGGAAGTAGGCCACTTTCTTGCCCAAGATGTTCATGCTTGCCCACTGCATTTGAAGTTAGTAAGCGCTTTGAGAAATTTGGAGATGCGTCATGAAAAGGTGGAGGGGTACGTACTGGGATGGTTCCACTAGCAAATCCAATGCAGATTGCTCCCCATCCGGCAACAACACCAGCAGCGGGAGTGATAGCAACAAGGCCAGTGATCATGCCTTGGACTGCGCCGAGAACGGAGGGCTTCTTGAAATAGATCATATCGCAGATTGTCCAGCAGAGAAGAGACATGGCAGTTGCGACGTTTGTGTTGAGAACGGCTGCACCAGCGTCTGCGGAAGCGGCATATGGATCACCACCATTGAAACCGTTCCAGCCGATCCAGAGGATGCCTGCTCCGATCAAGACGCAGAGAATGTTATTTGGTCGTGAGTCTTCGCGGTCAGCTGCAAGGCGAGGACCGATCCAGTGAGCGCCCACGAAACCTGCAGTTCCGGAGGACAAGTGGATGACATAACCACCGGAGTAATCAATGACACCGCGCTGAAAGAGGAATCCACCGCCCCAGAGACTGTACGCTCCGATCGTGTAGGAAAACGTGATCCAGAGAGGAACAAAGATCATCCAGGCGTGGAAATTCATGCGGCCGAGGAAAGCACCTGCCATGATGACGATGGTGATGGCTGCGAAAACGAACTGGAAATATACCATGGTTGCGAGTGGAAAGTTCTGGCAAAGACCAGCGGATGGCAAGCAGGATTGCCCTAATTCTTGCGCCATGGTCACGACCGGACCAGGGCGCCCGACGAAGGGTAACATGTATATACCGAATCCCATCTTGTAGGCCCAGAGAACCCAGCAAATGAGGGTAGCGGCGAACCCATAGAAGGCCATAAACGCGCTGTTGATTGCCCATTTGCTGCGCATAATACCAGCATATCTGATGCTTTTGTTAGATGCATTCTCCAAGAAAGTGGTTGTAGGTACTTACAGGACCACAAGTCCAGGCACACTTTGCAGCGCGACAAGTGACGCTGCCGTCAACTGCCACGCATTGTCACCGGTATCCAGCCATGGAGTCGTGAAATTGGCCGCCATGGTGAGTAATAGCTAATATAATTCAGAAGTGTTGATTCTGCGCCCAATTGCTCTCTCAGAAGAGTCAAATCGTTGCCCAGCTTCTAGGAAGCGTGAACAGTAGCCAGAAATTGAGGGGATTCTGAGTGGGAGATCGGCGGGGCAGCTTTCTTGAGAACAATCAAGCTCCGACATTTTTCAGCAGGGCGACCGAGCTTATAAGAAGCTCCGCTGGCTTATCCGTTATCTGGAGCTGGGACGGACCTATGGCCATCATTGGAATCATGCCATCCTTGAATAATGAATGAACATAACAAGGGCCGGGGCCTGGTTGAGGCAGGTGCGGGAACATGGATTCCGCCTGGCAGCCGTTCTTTCGACATGGGAAAGCGAATAGTCATGCAAGGGCATGAGTCCGCTGCAGCCTTCTTGCAAGTGCGGTGTCCCCACGCCCAAGCTTCAGCAAGTGAGCTGCTCGTGTTCAGAGTGGTGCGATCACTGCGGTGTAACACGACTTTCTAAAATCATCTCATCCGATGCCGCGTCAGTGGGAGCCAAACGAAGTGACATCCTCTCCGAGCCCTCTCCGAGGCCTGGCATTGGTGAGACTAGCTCCCACGCGGATTTTCCGGGAGGCTGGACTCAGAGATTGCTCATCTTCCCTCGGATTGCTGTCAATTATTCCTTTCGTCTGAACTTTTCAAATGACGTCTTCTTAAGCCTTTGCTGACTGCGGGGAGCAGCCACTGCCAAGGCCGTTAACCCTTATGCTCGATAAACTTCTCCCTCAGCCAGCCTCGACGGCGGCGAGCAGCAGAAGCACTGAAGTCGAAGCCCGTGGCGCCAGGTCTCCCCAACCTCGAGTTGAAGCCGAGTTGCTCCGTGCTTCACACAATTCAGCCCATCTGTCCAATCCAACGCGTCATATAAACCAACGGGAGCTTCTGAGCCTATGGATAGCAGAGCTCTTATCTGAGCATCGACATTGCTCATAGAATTGTGTGCAGATGTTTCTCGGTTCATGGATTGAGGTTGGGATGGCGGCTGATATCCAGACTAATCATGTCGTCGAGCCTTATCTGTGGCTGGTCCTTCCCGCTTACCGCGCCAGGGGCCAGCAGGGGGCCCTTGCGGAAGGACAAGCTTTGTGGAGAGAACGACGGCCTCTCATTAGCTGGCTTGGCGAAAAGGCTTGATGGCCTTTTACCGCATCGGATCCTTTGGAATTTTCTTATCTCGAGCCTGTCCCAGCGTTTTTACACTTTGTGCTCTTGATCTTTGACGGTATATGGACGGAGGACTTTCCGGCGCTCATTGGTCGATGCATGGTTGGCGTGTCATTTGGAGGACAAATGTACATCGAAGAACCACCACGTTTGCAGCTGTTGGTATGCCCGAGGACGGCGATGCAAAAATCCTCCAAAAGGTTTCTGCATAAGGCTGACAGAACGACAGCTGTCAAGTTTAACGTGGGCAGTTGTGTAACTTACGTTGGCCGCTTCCGCAGGATCCGGAATACGGAATACGAAAGAGATGGAGGCAAACAAAGCCAACGAAGCAAAATAAGCACGTGCTGTTGATTTACCACCTCGAGTGAGGCAATGGAGACTTTTCCTTTTCTCATATCACTTTCTTCGGTCTTTCAAGCCCTTGCTGCACTGTTTTTCCATCAGGCCACTAAGGTTGATAGTGGCAACAGGCTTTCCCCAGACTTTTGATACCAAGGGCTTGCTACCCTGGCACCGGTATTTTTCGAGGCGTCAAGAACCACGTTGGAATTCCCTGGGTACCGGCATAAGCTCAGCCCATGATCCACAGGCTTAGGAGAAGCAATATGGATGCTGTCAGCAAGGTTGACACCGGATGGTGCCGTTATCATGAAGCCATGATAAGGTCGAAATCACGTGATCAACAGGGTGAGGAATGATTTGATAGCGTTGCTTCCGCAAAGCCGGAACTGCCAGCCAATCTTCAACGCGGATTTGGGACATCAGATCAGACTGGTGAGTTATTCCAATTCAACGATCCTCCAATGAGGTTTGGTCTCTTGTAGTCCAGGAGCTTCTTGACTGACGATCGCAAAATGACACTTGCGGACCTTGAACAGTTGCAGTTGGAGATACCCTTCGGAGGTGAGGAGTAAATCTGCAAACAAGGCTACTATTATTGATGTTGAAACAAATGCATCTTTTTGTACTAGGTAGGACACAGTAAAGGCGCAGGTACCGTCACGTGATACAACTCAGCAATGCTTTCTAAGTATCATCCCCTCTTTTGGTCTATAGCTCACATGCATCAATTCTATCACTCTTACCAGGGAATTTACATAGTTCGGTGTCTCTTTCAGTATTACTTTGATATAAACGTTTGCTCTAGAACTCTTCTTTGCTATTCCCCCACTAAGCCTGCATTGCTCGTAAGGAGTTCACTAAGCTGCATATGTCAATACCTCCTCGCCTGGATCATACGGATTAAGTGTAGTATCATGCTTTTCGGATCAGACGTTGCTGTCCGGGACTGCAACGTGATAGGAGTGGTTGCTCTCGAGGCATGATTTTTCAGTGAGAGCTCTAATTTCTTTTACAGTAGATAGAAATCCATTTTGAAATTAAAGCGTCAAAATACGTTAGATTGGCATTATAGTTTAGAAATAGAACAAGGAGTCTCAATTGTGCTGTTCACAACTCGAGGAGATCAGACAACAGCCGCCCCTAATGCAACCTTCCAAAAGCTGCATCCCTAACCAATCATGATTTAAAAAGGATCCTTTCAATGAACTCCCAATATGACATCCAAACTAAGAATCCCAAGACCAAAGATCCGATGGCCCATTGACTTGGGGACAGACTGAGCTGATCGATGTGTTAACACTGATGAAGCATCGCCGAGTAAAGCTTTCCCTTTGGGCGAGCACTTGATGAGTGCAAGACGCCGACGCTAGCCCGCGGAATGCGTCTACTGTATCATCTGCTTCCCTGATTTCTGCTTTAAGGCTAGTATGCCAGGCGCCAATCTAGTCTCGTTCTGGTAACTAAGCTATTAAACTTGTTACGTAACCAGAATCTAATTCCTTAGCCCTCTCTAAGGAGCTGCGTTGGTGTTGTGTTTCACACGCTTCAGATACGTTCGCATCCAGAGCTCTGATGGACCCTAGATAAGTAACTCTGTCCGTTTCGTGTTGCTATATTCAAAATGGGATGTGCGACATGCCAAGCTATCGATTTCTCGAAAGGGCGGCTCAGCGAACCGTCGGCGCCTTACGATTACATCGGAGACACCATCGACGATTTCAAGCTGAGGATTCCCTATCTCAGGATGGAATTAATCCTAGCGCAATCTGATAAATGGTGCCATTTTTGTTCGTTAATTAAGGATTTTGCAAAGCTGTGCATATCGAGGCATTCTGGGCCTAACTCAGGCGATACCTATCTACTTTTATCGTTCATGCGAGGTACCCTATCTCTTGCTCACGACGTCATCTCAGATCAATAGGACTTTACTATAATGAGTGATCTTCCAGGTGGGCCCCTTATAGTAATATCAGATTTATGGCTTATAAACTAATTGAGCCTGTTTCTATAGCCTCTCTGCTGGAAATATTGGGGAACTCTGAGCCTTTTCCAAACATCTCGCATACAGGCTGTGAGCCTTCATTTGCACTTGCAAAGTATGGATGGCGACTTGTAAGGAAGGGCACCAGCTTTGCAATAGTGCGAAGAGATCCAACGTCGAGACCCAGCTGCCAACGCGTGTAATCGCTGTTGGCAGTGAAGAGGATCCAACGGTCCGTTTGTGGGTTACCAAAGGTCAAAAAGGGAGATACACAGCTTTAAGCCACTGTTGGGGTGCATCAAGCATTATTCGAACGGTCAAATTAAATTATTTTCAACATCAATCCTCAATCAGCATTGCCGCAATGAGTCAGACCTTCCAGGACGCGATTGTGGTGACTCGGAGGCTGAATATTCCATACCTTTGGATAGACTCTTTGTGCATTATTCAGGATTCTGCTGAAGATTGGCAAAGTGAGTCTGTCACGATGGATAGCATTTATCAAAACGCTGAAGTCACTGTTGCTGCGCTTGCTGCTAGTGATGGTAGTGGAGGTTGTTTCCGTCCGACTGTCGCACATCGTATTCGGCCTTGCAGGTTCCCTCAACTCGATTCAATTGCGGCGATAGCTTATAGTCAGCGAAATACACCTGTCTACATAAGTCTTAGCAAGGGCAATCGTTGGCATGTCCACAACGCCATTATTGCACCGCTCAATTCACGTGGATGGATACTGCAAGAGACAATGCTTTCTACTCGTGTCTTGATGTATAGAGATACGGAACTTCGCTGGGCTTGTTTGGAAACTCGGGCATGCTAATGCTTGCCACTTATGCGATCCAGGGGTGATGAATCTCTGGAACCAGAGATGTCTGCAGTGTCTCAAAAGTTTGATCATCACACGCTCTATCAGGATTGGTATAAAAGACTGAAAACTTATACGGAGAGGAGTCTCATGATGGAGCGAGATATATTTCCCGCTATTTCAGGTATAGCCAAGAGAATGCAGAAGCTTCTTGACGACGAATATGCCGCTGGCCTATGGAAGCGTGATATTCGAAACGGCCTCTCTTGGAGTTGCGAGCGGGGCCATGGTGCCGACGAAGATATCTTACCCAAAAGGCCCACAGAATATCGTTCTCCCTCGTGGTCCTGGGCATCGGTCATACATCCCATCGCAGATTTCTTTCCGGAACAGAGCGAAACAAACTCTTACGAGCATATTCTCGCGGATATCCAGAATATTCGAGTCAAGAATGTTACTAATGACCCATTTAATCAAATTCTGTTCGGGGAGTTACACGTCTATGGGCATTTTTTACCCGCTTATATGGGTATTAATGCAGTTCGTGGGTGTAGTGAGCTACACAGTGTTTCTGGCGTAGCTAATCACCAAGAAGTCGGCGTTGCACATCACGATGAAGTTATTTATCCAGGGCAGAAAGTTCTCTGTGTACCGATTAGTTCACACGATGCGGTGCCCAATAACTTCATGGCTCCGATGGGCAAACCACAATATACCTTGCGCTGCATTTGTGTCATACAAGTTAATGAGAAGCTCGATATTTACAGGCGAGTTGCCCTAGGATATATAATGGCAGAAAGCCTAGATAATGCGGTGCAGGAGTTTGAGTTATACCCCAAAAAAACCATTGTAATTATATGATATTCATACTTAAGGAAGAATTGTCGCTTGATAGCAGATATATTTGAGTCGACTTTAGCGCTAAACTGTTCATGATATTATTGATTGATCGGCCGAGGAAAGTATCGTCTGGAGCTATAATCCCTTGATCAAGTATGGATTTCTAGAGAGGCGAATTGCACGCGTCCCTATCGATTTCCTAGTATGTAGTCTCAATAAGCAATAGTGGCTAGAAGATTACATAACGTCTTAGGCGGTCGTTTAATTATTTGTCTCTAGTAAATAATTAACTAGGGAAACAAATAAAAGATTCACACGGAGAGGTAGGCACTATTCTATTTCGATAATGGCCTAATTGAGTATCTCTAGCAGCGGCCAGGCTCACTAAACAACCTTGGAATGAAGAGTAAAAGATTAGAGTTCAGCTGCCACTGTACTCTCAGACGATTTCTTCCTTTCGCTGGTTACTTAAAGGGTCCGAAAACGTTCAAGGTAAGTAATTAGGATAAACATGGAGCAGCTCAAAAGATCTATCTTCTACACCACCTACACCAAATCGAGAAGCCGGATTCATCCAGACACAAGAAACAAAATCCAGCACAATTAAACGAGGTCCAAACCTTGAGAAGAACCGCATATTTGTTAGAATCATCAGAAACCTAATTTTCTAGCCACAAAATATAACTAATACAGCAGCGTCTAAGCTCAGAAGGCTTGCCATGCTGCGCTGGCTCTCGTGCACTGGAAGTCTGTCTCTTCTTAATATCTGGGAAGCTCTCGAACTAATACATTGAAGTTTTAATCACTCAAAGTGAAGATAGATATGCAACTTTGACCGAGGATGATCAAGATCAGTACCGCTTTTCGTGTCCACCGCGAGGGAGGCAAAGTTCTCCTATTCCAACCCGACTCTATTTAGCCGGCCTTGCCGACCCTTGATTAGCCGGCTGCCGAGACCCAACCGCTTGGGACCTGCATTGCTGGAACCTCACTCCACCAACCCCATCACGACCTTCTCCTGTGGCTCGACTCGAGCTCCAAATATCGGACGCAGCATGGCGATCACGCGTATGGCAGAGATGTCTCCTAGCTCCTCTACTCCGATATATAAGCTTCCATGTCGAGAGCGCTTCCTGTCTCCTTTCCACGACCATCCTTAGCAAGGTCGATATCCTCAAAGTACCCCGCCCCCACCTTCGAAGCTGTTACACAATGTCGAACGGATTCCTACGAGTTGAAGGAGAGAAAGTGGTCGATGAGAAGGGCAATACAGTTATACTTCGTGGTGCTGGGCTAGGGGGATGGATGAACATGGAGAATTTCATGTAAATTGCTTCCCAAGCTTCGCGGCTTGTCGCATTTACTGATTCTCTCCAGTACCGGATACCCCGGCCATGAGTTCCAACACAGAGCTGCCATGCTGCAGGTCCTGGGGAAAGAGAAGCAGGAGTTCTTCTTCGACAAGTTCCTCGAATACTTCTTCATGGAGGATGATGCCAAGTTCTTTGCTAGCCTCGGCCTCAACTGCATCCGTCTGCCATTCAACTACAGGCATTTCGAGGATGATATGAACCCACGGGTATTGAAGGAATCGGGCTTCAAGCACCTTGATCGTGTTATAGACCTTGTATGATCTTCACCTCACTGCACTGTACCAGGACTGACACGTCTTCAGTGCGCCAAACACAAGATCTACACCATCCTTGACATGCATGCACTCCCCGGTGGCCAGAACCCCGACTGGCACAGCGACAGCGGCTCCAACTACGCCGCCTTTTGGGACCACAAAGACTACCAAGACCGTGCCATCTGGCTCTGGGAGCAGATCGCCACACATTACAAGTCCAACCCGTGGGTCGCGGGCTACAACCCAATCAACGAACCCTGCGATGCCCTCCACTACCGTCTCCCAGCTTTTTACGACCGCATCGAACCCAAGATCCGGGCAATTGACCCCCACCATATCCTCTGGCTAGACGGCAACACCTTCGCCATGGAATGGAAGAACTTCGAGCATGTGCTCCCGAACGCCGCGTACTCCATCCACGACTACGCGGCCATGGGCTTTCCGTCTGGCGAGCGCTTCAAAGGCACTCCCGAGCAAATCTCCAGCCTCGAGAAAACATTTCTGCGCAAAGCGTCGTTCATGCAAACCCACAAAGTCGTCGCCTGGAACGGCGAGTTCGGGCCCGTGTACTCGGATCCTCGAAGAGATTCCGACGCTGCGGAGATAAACCAAGAGCGGTACAACCTCCTCGGCGCCCAGCTTAAGATCTACGATAAGTATCAGATTCCCTGGAGTATTTGGCTGTACAAAGACATTGGTGTCCAAGGCATGGTGTACACGGATCCTGACTCCCTTTGGAACAAAACCATCCAGCCCTTCCTCGAGAAGAAGCGTCGACTGCAGCTCGATTGCTGGGGCAAGTATCCCAGCCCTGAGATCTCTGCTGTCATTTCTCCCCTGGCGAAATTTATCGATGAGGTGTGTCCAGAGGCTACAAACACGTACCCAACATCTTGGAATACGCAGCGCCATCTCGCGAGAGCGGTGATGGAGACGTTCATGGCGCAGTCGTTTGCCATAGAGTTTGCCAGTTTGTTCAAGGGTTTCTCGTTAGAGGAGTTGGACGAGGCAGCGAAGAGCTTTAGGTATGATAAGTGTGTGCAGCGGAAGGGGTTGAATAAGATCATGAGTGAGCATGCGAAGGGGCAGGAGCTGTAGGTACACTAAAAGCAAGGTAAAGAGAGGAAGATCGGGCTTGTAGTTCAGTCTGATGAAATTGAATTTATCCGTTATTTGATTTCTGTTCCGCACCGCCATATACCATAATTTTCACTTTGGTCGGAGAAACATGACATAAGAAAGGAAACTTAGTCTGGAATCAAATTTACTGTTGCTGCAATGTTTTGGTCTGCTTTGATATCCGCAAAGGTGCAAAACTCAATCAAGCCCATACCGCTCTCTGTATACTGATTTTATGGACCATGAAATGCCAGATTTTGCAACATCAAGGTATTTGCAGTCCATTCTAGATGCAGATTCCGCCATTGACAAATATTTGAGGAAAGGAGACAACTCATCCGGATGGACGCGGAAATACCCGATCCAGCAATCTGTAGGTATTTCCAGTCCATTCGCAAATGCAAGTTCGACATTGACAATATGAAAAGAAATCTGTACTCTACAGTCAGTCAGAGATACATCTCCCTGATGAGTTCAGAACTCGCATACTGGAATATATTCTGGTTCAGCTGTTCTTGAGGAGATCAAAGCTTGAGCCCCAGAATACATTCTAGAGTGCCCTCCTCGAGGAGCTCAGAGTCCACTCATGGCAGAGTCTGATTGTGCTTGGATCTCCGGGTTGCCTTGGGGGGTGTTCTCTTCTGCAACGGCCATCATCGATTGGGATTGCTGCTCGAGAATGTCTTCATCATGGAAAGTGGAAGGATTTCCCTCGCAGCATCCATGGCTTCCACCATCGCAAGTGCTTCTTTCGCAACCTGGGTTGAAGATTCTTGGAGAAAATCCTTGGCGCCCACCATTTCAACACTCGGTTCATCTTCCGTGAGATCAATAATAGGAATAGAAGCAATCGGAGCTTGGTAAAGTTAGCTACAGATGTAAAGACACACGGGGGAGCATACTAAACAAGATCTTATGCAGCTTTGCTCTCCTCGTATCTCTTTCTTGCAGCTTCTCCGGAGTCAAGATTGATGAATGGTCTTGCGTGAGGGTTGGACTCAAGAAACCAACACCAACATAAGGGCCTAGGCTATATCTTGCTGACAGGTGATAATCCAAAACTTCGGAATTGGAAGGGTCTGACTTCTGTTTCGTCTGCTGAAAGCTAGCCGCGGCTCTGGTGGGCCTCTGTTGCTGAATGGAAGCCTCTTTCTCGTTCTCCCTCTCCTTTTCCTTTTCTTTCTGTTTGTTCTGGCGACGGATAGCTTCGTTCTCCCTCTGTCGTTGGAGAGCAATTTCACTATCTTTCCGACGCTGGAGAGCAGCTTCAATCTCCTTTTGCTGGTGGGGAGTAACTCCTTGATTGTGCCCTTGAGAGCCAATCTTCTCAGCCACCTCTTGCTGCTGCCATGCCGTTACTTCGCTTGGATCGGTGAATTTCTTGCCATAGGCCTGGAAATGTTGGAAATCCGCACCCTGACCCTTCGATTTCTGTTCCTGATGGGCAGCATTCTTCTCCTGTCCGTATGAAGCAATGTCTTGCTTAGGTTGTTGAAGAGCAAACTCATCGACTTTCTGCTGTTGTTGCCACGAATCTAGTTCACTTGGGATCATGAAGTTTTTGGGGGCATTGAGAGGCTGGAGACCGGAGTAGTAAACTGGTGCAGCAGCAGGGACTTGCTGGTTTTGCAGTACCTGACCGAAGGTAGTGGTATGGAAGGTGGCATGGTCCGGCGCTTGCGTCTGAACGTATCCGTTTCCGAATTGCGCAGGAGCAGGAGCATAAATTTGTTGGCCGTACGAAGTTTGACCGTGAGCACTACCTGCTTGACCTGGAATCGGAGAATGTATCTGCATGTTCTGCTGGGCGTTGCGAAAGTCGGTGATGCGAATCGGTTTGTTCTGCTGTTGGAACTGGTTGTATACATGGCCTGGTTGAACTAAAGTCGGAGCATACATTTGAAGATTCTGCGGTTGCATCTGGACGTTTGCATTGCCCGGTTGAAGTTGAGCATAGGGCGAGCCTTGTTGGTCTCCCAAATTGAGTTGCCCCAGTCCAGCAGCGGTTTCTTCATGTTGCCTGCTCGATGTATACTGACCGTTCTTCGCGGACGCGGCCTTTAATGCAGCTTTTCGCTTTCCAAGATTGATACCTCTTTGACCAATGATCGTGCGTTTATGTTTAAGTTCTCTTTGTCGGGCAAGAACCTGCTGGTCTTTCGGATCCTTCTTCTTGAGTTGCTCGATCGCACGCCCTTCAACATCCAGTACAGCACTATCTCGAGCGATGGCTTTCGACTCTTGATCAATGGCAATAGCCTCATCAGACTTAATGGGCACCTGCAGGAAGGACTACATTAGTTGCCCTGTTTACCATCGAGAGTTCTAACGTACGGCTGGCGTGGCTTTTGGAAGCGCGCCTCGATGTCCTTTACCAACTCGGCCACTTATAACTGGCCCTTCTCCACCCTGGTTGTACCATATTAGTCTTGCGATACCGAAAGATCGAGAGTGAGATAAATAATGTTCACCTGGTAAGGATTGTGGTCGCCACGGTGACGTTTCGTCATGTTTGCTGGTGCATGCGGACCGATCAAAGGTGGCGGGGGAAGTTCTGACATCTTTGCGACTCGATAGCAGCAAATGCTGAGCTTGTCAGTAATGCTGCAGAGCTTGCTTGAACGTTCTCTTGGTAAGACGTGTAGAAGGGAGAAAATTTGATTGTGTGGAGTTGTTGACTTCGCGAAAGATCGCGAGCTCTGAATCGGGAATATTAGAACACGCCGCCGCTAACTTTACAGAGTGAATATCCTCGCAAAATTCGCCTTTGCGCAATGGCTATCAAGAACAAGTTCATTACCTAGTGGCTCTTCTTGATCCATTCGCAGATATCCATAACAGCTGCCTCTTCCACATGCTCTTCCACCGCATAGTCCTCCGGAGTCGAAGGTCCCTCGCCAGCTAAGAAGAGGTGATTCAGCCCTTCGTACACCTTGATCTCAACCGTATCCTTGTCTTTCAATCCTTCCTTCCATTTCACCAGATCACCCTCAACCGTAACCTGATAATCCCTCCCTGGCTGCAAGATGTAGACCGGAATGCTCAGCTTCTTCACCTCAGCAACCTGATCGTATTCTTTGACACTCAACCAATACGACGCAGGTGCTGCAAAAGGCAAATTATCCTTGCTCGTTGCATTGAAGTCAGGGTCCTTGATCACCGCAACCTGCTGAGCCAGTAGCTCGACATAGTCTTGCGTAGCAAATGGAGGATCATGGTTGAGAGAGACAAGATACTGCATCTGCCTCAACGCCGAATCATACATTTTCCCTCCCGCAGCACTAAGCATAACCACACCTTTGATCTCCGAATCAGCTTTTGCAGCTAATGGGGCAACCATAGCTCCGAGGCTGTGTCCAAGAATGAAGATCGGGATATCGGAATCAGCCAACTTTTTTTGGAGAGTCTTGATGGCTGCAAGTGAATAGGGTAAGTACTCCTTCTCCAACGTGATGCCTTCATCTGAGACTTTCGATGACTCGGCACTAGGTTTGTCCCACCGAGCTACCGCAATTTCATTACTTGCCAGACCCCAAGCCAGGTCTTTGAGCGGTTTGTTGGGCCCCAGTGTACTGTCTCTATCCGTTGGCCCAGAACCAGCAAGGAAGACAACTCCAGCAACTGGCTTGCTCTTTGGGATGCTAAGACTAGCTCCGACCTCCACACCGGCCGCCGAAAGAGTGACCTCCTCATCATCAAAGCAACTCGGATCGACATAGGTAGGGTGTGTCCAAGTCGGCGGGACGTCTTCAGCAGGCTTCAGACGAAACCCAGCGATCAAGCCTTTATCATCAACCACGACCACCGCCAGCAAATTTCCTTTCTCGAACTTCACCAACACCTTGACTACTCTTTTCGATCCGATTCCCTCGACTCCTACGGGGGCAAATGAGACAACTTGTCCTTGAGAGGTCTGCAAATCTTTGAAAACCTTCTCAAGTGTAGCTGGTGAGACGAGGAGTTTGATTGCGCTCGTGCCATTTTGAAGAGCCTCAGCGAACTTGTGCTCTTTGATGAGATTCAAAAGATTGAGTGCGATAACCGTAGCTTCGTGTTTTTGTGTCACTGAGAGATCGACTTTTTGTGGGAAGAGACTCTCTGCGACCCAATGCCAGGCTTTGAGGATGTGGGACAGCATGTTGGGATCCAAATATCAGGTAAGGCAAATGATGTTCAAAAACGAATCGGAGAGTATAAGATGCAATTTGCTATGCAACTGATGAAATGGAATTTAGCTCTGAACTTTCATTGCCTTTATGTACCTTCGTGCCACGAGGCTTTTCGATTCCAGCGCGCACCGTCCCTGAACAAACCCGCCCCAACTTCACGTCCAGCACACGACGACTATCGCGCACCCTTCCTGGAATAAGCTCAAATGATTAAAACAAGGCTGACGAGCGCTTCTTTCACGGAGTACATCCCCTTTCAGCACTGGTCCAAATGCCTCAATATTGGACGAAAAGGAGGAGGGATGAAGTTGGAGACGCTGCGATAAAGACTCGGCTGAACCCCTGGAGCTGCCTTCTTTTAGTGGAGCTCCCACATATTCGGGGCGTCATTGCCCCGATATTATGGAGCTCTGATTCGTGAAACTAGTCAACAGTGTCGATGGCTCTCGAGAGTAATTGCGAGTAAAAGTGTTCATCTGAAAATGAGAAACATGAGAAGTGGAAAGTTTTCAAGTAGAATTCTACTAGAAGTTTCGAAAGAAGTCGAGGGATAGGGATAGAAATGTGTGATTCTGTAGACATTGACAGAAAATATCATGGCTAGTGGCCCAATACACAGAGAATAATGCTCAATCAAGGAGCAAATTTTGTCCGATTCAAGACTAGGCTACTTGATGGAAGTTATCTGAAGGGGGTCAAGAAATTACATACAGAAGATTCCTGGGAGCTGGGTCAAGATATCCTTGTCCTAAGAAGGTTGAGAAGCAAATGTCTGATTATCACGGGAGGCACTCTAGAAGCACCCAAGTTCTCTACTCTAGTCAAGTCTTTATACTGCGTATCGCTAGAGCCATCAAACTTTAGCAGCTTCTTCACTCTCAACACCTCGGACCATCTCCTCACTCACTCACTCACACCTCCACTCCCTCCCTGACCACCCCCCAAATCTCCAACCCCGCCAGACGTCCCTCCTTCCAAACACTACATCTCAACACTCCCTCCCTCACAAATCCAGACCTTTCTAACACCCTCCCACTGCCCAAATTAAAATCATGCACCTCCGCCTCAATCCTCACAATCTTCTCAAAGCGTTCCCAAATCCAGGCTACAAACGCCGTGACGGCTTCAGTCATGATGCCCTTGCCCCAGTGCTCGCGACCTATCCAGTAGCCCAGTTTGAAGGTACGGGAATGGATGTCAGTGCCAGGCATGAACTCGATGGAGCCTATGCATTCGTTGTCGCTGGAGGAGGAGGAAGGAGAAGAGGTGGTGGTAATGGCGTACATGGTTGGTATGGCAGGTCCGCTGCTGGGGTGAGCCCAGTTCGTGGTATCGTTTGCTCGTGCGATGTAGGCGACGCCATCAGTGAGTGTAAATGGGAAAGGCACGATGTCTGGGCCGTTGAGCCACATTTCTTTGTCGTTGCCGTGATGCGCGAGGGATGAGGCATCAGAGGCGAGGAAGGGCCGGATTGCGATGTTGCGGGAGAGGGCGAGTATTGGTGTGGTATTGGGTGTTGAAGCCATTCTATCTATGATTGTCGGTGATGTGTGTGCAAACGTCGCTTGTCTGATGTAGAAGAGAAAGTTTGTTGTGGAATGAAGTTAAATTTGACCTGCGAACTCAGCGTATTTCTACTTCCAACGTCCCCCTGACATTGAAGATCAATAGCGGTGTGACTCATTTTTGTATTTTTCTTGACGATCTGTCGGTCGGCCAAGCAGGGGTTGTTGACGTCGTGTTGATAAGGCAATTGGAATCTGTCCCCCCTATTCAGCTCGCTTAATTTAGCGAGGCGGGGATGCATCCTTGCTGTGACGTTTCTTGCCCGTGGACGGGCTGGGAAGTGGAGCTTCGCAGCTGATCGGATCATTATATGGTAATGAGCTGGAATGAGCGCTGGCTGGAAATTCATTCCTGGAGTGTATGACCGCTGAGAACATATCAAGGAGAATGATTTCATTTGTAGATCCCGAGGGGAAAATCATCTTATTAGGGATTGAACATCCACACTGGCAAAGCCGCGAAAGTATACATTGAACTGTAATAATCAAAATTGTGTTTTAAATCAAGGCAAGTCTACAAATATCAGATTCAGATCCGCTGCTCGGTATATCATACAAGACACCTATCCATCTAGAAATGATCCGATCCCGCGCAAACCAAGTCCTGCCAAACTCCCGATGCGGCAGATCGATATCAACTCTGCCCTAGATGCCACGCTCAATAGCAAGACTAAAGAAATATCTTCTCCCTGCATCGCGATCTCGTCACACTATCAGCACACTCCGCTCGCCTTACTCCCTCCGACTCCCCCTCCTCGACGCAAACGACGCCGCACTAGGACTACTCGGCGTGTCCCCACCCCTCACGACCATCATCCCAATCAGCCCTAGCTTGACTTCACCCACCCTCCTCAACAACCCCTGCAGGGCACCTCTGACTTCACCGCCCATATCCCTGTTAAGCAGCTCCACACCCAGCGGATAGAAGACCTCAACATACTTCTCGAAGCCCTCTTGCGGGAAGTTCGTGTATCCTTCCAGCACATCGACCACTACCGGGCGCCAGGCAATGATGTTGCGCTGCTGAGATTCCTCCTCGAGTTCTACGAAGCCGCGGATGATGTCTGCGCATAAGGGGACGAGCGCGGCTTCGGTGTCGGAGCGGTTCCGGAGGCGCTCGTCTGAGGAGTCGTGGTACATGCGGAGCAAGATGCTGACGTATGTTGCTGCTGACCCTGACTCTTGTTTGAGGAGATTGGGAGGTTGCTTCATGAAACCTTCGCGCCATAATCGCATTCGTAGGTCTTTGTTCTCGTTAAACTTCTTGGCGAATAGGAAGGATTTCTTGAGCAGTGCCATGAGGCGTAGGAGCTCGGGAGAGGGGATTTGAGCGTAGACTGCATCGTTGGAGAAGAGCTCATTGACGGTTTCGATCATGAGGAGTTGGAGGACGCATTTGGTGATTATTTGGTTGAAGAAGCGCCGTCTAGCGGCTGTGACAACGACGGGCTGTTGCTGCAGGCCTGACTGTGGTTTGTAATCCTCCAAATCTGTGGCAGCTGCAGTCGGTGTCTTCGTTTCGTCGTCGTTGACACTTTCAGTATCTGAGGTTGAGGTACCATTGGTGCCGTTTATTTTCAGGGATTTGTCGTCCCCGAGTTCCTCTAATGGTGAAGCACCATTGGAAGGCCCGTCTGCACCGGAGGATGAAGTTGCAGCAGAGAAGAGCTGGTAAGCGGTTGTTCTCTCGAACAAAGATACGAAAGCTCCCACGATCTTTGACCAATGTTCTGGCGTGAACTTGGTGACGTTCTGCAAGATGAGCTGTTGCAGGCAATTGCTACCAATTCGTGCAATTGTATCGTTCTCTTGACATATGCACAGGGCCAGCAGATCCAAAAATCTGTCGAGCATGTATTCGAGCGACTCGAAATAATGCGTGAAGAGGGTAATCATGTTTCGGAGAGCTTGGATCATAGTTGTTGATAGCCAGACGGAAAGCTCTTCGTGAGTGAGAGCGTTTGATAACTCGGACTTTGACTTCAGCACCATGAAGATAGGGTACAGAAGTTGTCTCCAAAGGATGTCCCAGAAATCAGGTGGGAAGTCTCCACCGTATCGTATGAGTGATTCGAAGAGGTAATTCAGAGCATTTGATCTAACTTCCAGATCTTCTCCTGTCATCAAGACGTCGTGAAACGCAAAGAGTACAGGAAACCAAAAAGCTTCCTCTTGGCTCGTTCGGCTGATTTGCTTCGAAGTGGTGTCAACAGTTTTTGCTGATCCATCCGAGTTGACGTTTGATCTGTTCGACAGAGGACATTCTGGCGTCTTGAGCATCTTGGGTATAATCGACTTCAAAGTCTCCATCGCTTGAAGTCCTTTTTTCTGGAACTTCATATTCTTCGAGAACTCTGTCAGGCATACAATGAGATCTGCAAAGGCTCCTTGAGAGATAACCACACCAAATCGGGTCTTGTAAACCTGGTTGACGTTCTCAAAAGCGAGATTGACAATACTTTCATAAGGTTCTCGGGCAGCGACGGTGAACACACCAAACATTGTTCTCCAGCCGGAACGGATGTTCTCGCCTCGAGCTTGAATCATCTGAATCAAACACCGGAGAACCATATCCTTGACAGTGACCACGGTACTATTCGACATGACATGCTCGAATGGCTTGAGGAAATCCTTCTGGAACTTGAACCCAGGCAATTCCTCAATCTCCATGAAACGCATGGAAAGCTGCCGTAGGGAGTCCAAGGCGAAGAAGACAACTGCGGTATTGTTGTAGCATCCCACGCGATTGAAATGCTCACCCAACACGACCCAGATATTGGTCCACTCAAACCTCACACGAGTCATGTTGTAATAACTGATCTCAACCAACTTTTGAAGACTGTAAGTTCTCGGGGATTCATTCTGGCCTGAGATCTTGATCTCTTCCCAGCTCACTTCTGTCAACGCTCGTACGAAATGCACGATTGCCTCACCAGATAAATTGGCAGTATTTGTAAATATCCTGTCCACGCCTTTGATGACTTCGTCGGAGCGACTTTCCATGGCAATCTCCATCGAGTAGCTTGTGCTTGAAGTGGTCGATCGCGGCCTTGGTCTGACTGGTCGTAGCGACTGTGATGACTTTCGTGATGAAGATGCAGTGTCTGGTCTTGATGGTGCAACAATTCGAGCTTTTGAGACGTCTGGTATCGAGCTTTCATCCACTCCATCCGATATCAGTTGTAGTCGGTCAAGCTGACTAATACACATTAGGATATCTCGCCACGATGCCTTCAAAAGATTCCCCTCTGTCTGCCCAATATCTATCAAAACCTTCAGGGCCTCGACGTTTTTGGCTTGCATCTCGGTTGGGTTGTTGAGGTTGGTAGCATTCTTCAAAGCCGACACAAACGCTTCTCGGGGAGTCTCTAAATCGAAAAGACATGCAATACGAATGGCGAGCTTCATACCCTCCATGCATAGCTTGATGATCTCGATGTTGTGTGCATTTTGCATCTGACCCGAGAGCCCTGAAAAGAAGGACATCCAGGTAACGTCGAACATCGGACCAACATGTTTGAAGGATGTAGCTGGAATGAATTTGATCGCTCCGGACTTGGAGGCATTCTTGCGCTGATTTCGGAAGAGATTCTTGAATAATTGTTCCGATCTGTGAGAAATCTGTTCGGACTGTTGCAGGTACGCCTCACGCTGGAGGTCACGGCCAACAGTAGCTAAAGCTTGACCAAGACCAGATGCAATGCCACCCGTGGCCTGAGGAACCCCATTGGCAGCAGCAGCTTCTCGTTCGCTCTTGAGCACAATCTCTTCTTTTCGGATTTCGTCGTAGATGCCAATGAGATACTCGTCTGGAAGATCTGCATTGTCATTGATGCCTCGGTTATTTTTGATGAAGTCCTCCTTCGTCATTCGCTTCACAACTTTGCTGCTGTGCTGATCTGTGTTCAACATAACGACTGAGTACGACAGAACGTAGGCAGTATCTGCGTTGGCAAAGGCGTTGGGGTTTTGCATGACATATCGATTGGCGAATTTCAGCATGAATCGATCGATCTTCTGAGCCTCACCGGGCAGTCGGAAAGATTGCAGGAATTGCCTTAAGGCATCCACGAACCGTCGTTTTGTGAAGTCCATGGCGTCTACGAATCCATGCATAATCGAGATGTTCCACTCGTCGCCTTCACCCAAGAATTCTCCAATCTGAGCCTTATCCAGCTTCTCTTCCCTCAATAAAAAAAGAGCAATCTCCTCGGGGGTAGAGCGTGGAATGAAGCCTTCTTCGAGCAAAAGCTTGACACCTCTTTTGGGCTTGAAGTTGAACTGCTTGATCGCATTGCTCAAGGCAGTTTTTCGCTGCTTCTCCTTCTCCAAATGCTCAGGATCATCTTCCAATAAAGGAGTCGAAGGGTGAGTTGGGGTGTCGCCATTGGTGAACCTGGAAGAGCTATCATTTGCCGTAGGATCGATCGACTCGCGGAAATCTTCCGAGGCCCTCACATCAGATTCTAGATTGCCCGTAACTTCAGCAATGCCTTGTTGAGACCAATTGACCAAAGACCTCAGAGTTTCGACAAGGGCATCCAATGCCTGTCTCTTGATGATGTACTCTTTTGGTACCTCATCATCAACAGTCGAATGTCGATCATTCATATGGGCGGTAGAAAGTGGCGGAGGCAGCGTTCCTCGGGATTGCCATTCTGACCCGTTTAACCCAGCTCTTGCGGCTTTCTCCTCATATTGTTGCTGATGAAAAGGAGTGATCAAGACGGGAGAGCTAGCCGCCCTTGAAAGATCTTCGATCAGGGTCTGGAACATGTTGTCGATAGAGTTTCTGTCGCAATCATAGTTAAGATACGTCTCGACTAACGCACGAGGGTCGGCGCAGAATCGTTGCAAGATCCCCATGAAATACAACTTCTGGGCTACAGGAGCATTTCTTCGCTCCAGAAGCGCCAGATAAATCTCATTTAAGAACACCTCAATCTCTTTCTACATGCTGTTAGCAAAATGTTCCCAAATTAAAATCATCATACATACCTTAAATGGAGCTCTCATGAATTTGAGCATAAGCCAGAATATCTCGCAGCACACCTCAAATACTCTATCCACTGAACTGGCTCCGTTTCGAGTGATGCTGAGACATAGGTAGAATTTGAGGGCCTGCAAAAATCCCGTCGGCTCGTTACTTTTGCTATTGGTAATTGTACATAACGGGGAAGTGAAGACAAGCATATTATTGTTGAGTAAGGTGTGAATGAGGTGAAGTGAAATCAATTTCGAGCGCATTGCCTGCCCCTTTAAATCGTAAAGTTGGTCGGGGGGGAGAACTTTGGTGCTGAGATTGCAAAATGACCGGAGAACAAGATATGCGTCTCGAATGTAGACCTCGTCCTCGCTCTCGTCACTGTCCATAGCATCGTCTGTGGTGCTCTCAGGGGGTGTCTGTCCCGAGGTCGATCGAGGCGATGTCACTGCAGGCTTCACTTGTGTAACCATTGTAGGCCCTTCTCCCATCTGCGAGTCGTCGAAGCTCTTTCGATGTTCAAGATCTTTGAGGGTAAGTTTGGGCCCGTCGTCGCTGGACGGAACTTCGGAGGCAGCGCTTTCTTCGACAGACTCTTCCAGATTGCCCGACGTATCATTCACAGATTCGGTGGCATCGACCGTAAATGAGCTTGTGTTCGCAGCACCTTTTCCCAACCTCGACAGGTTCAGTCGGGCTTCCTTCATGTGTATCCGAGTCTTGACTCTTTCGAAGACGGTCCCAACCATCTGCGTCAGTGTCCCCTGCGCCACTTGCTGGTTCGCACTGCTTTTGGAGAGCAGAAATACATTGTAGACTTGTCGGACAGCTTTCAGGAGTCCAGCGCCGTGTACCACAATTTTGTCATTCAAGACAGCGGCCAGTAGCGACTTGACGATTTGTAACTGGATTTCCACTGGTGTAGTTTCCCCCTGGAAGCAGTTGCATATTGTATCGATCGCTCGTTCGATCAGCGGCTCTCGAGAGGCTTCCTTGTCTGCATTCGGCGATGACGGGACAGAGAAGTAGGAATAACTGATAAGCTTTCCGATGCAGTCCAAGGCAGTCGTGGTAAGGGGTATGCTCCCGGATTTTGTCGCCAGCTGCAGAGGCTCAAAAATGATCTCGGGGTCTGGTAATTGGGGCTCATGTTCCTTGATGCCTTTCAGCGCTTTCTGCACTGAGTCATTCAGCTGGTGTTTCTTGTGTGCCTCCTTTGAAGCTGCAATAGCTTCGAGGGCCGAAACCACAAACACTAATGAGCTCATGGTGGGCTCTGTAGTGGTCCTCCTTCCATTCGCCCGTATGCCCTCGTGCTGCAATCGGTGATTTGTTCGTTTGGATCGAGGAAGGCGCAAAAGTGAGATTTGTGAATTGTGAGCTACCACGTAACCTCAGCTCGAAATAAATCCGAGCGGATCTGACTTGATAATCGCGGGCCAGGGTTTGCGCCTGTTCGGCCAATGAGCGGCGAGCGGGCGCTTCGGGATGCGCTAGATGGGTTCAGCCTGTAGCTCGCCTGCAAGCTCCCAACGGCGACTGAAATTTGGCTTCCCGAATTTCAACATTTCTCCTCCAGCTTATCGTCGCGACCTGCCCCAGCCACCATCCACGTCGACGTCGTGAATCCAGGGCCCAATTGTCTGGATACGTCTCGGACTCTTCCTTTCGTCCTGTTTTCCACCTTCATTCTTTTCTGCAGCTCCTTCAAAATGTTCACCGCGGTGCTGAGACGGCGCGCCCTCCAATCCTCCCTCTCCTTCCAATTCGCACGATGCTACGCTTCAAAATCTTTCCCACCCCACACGGTGGTCACAATGCCTGCGTTGTCACCGACAATGACCGCGGGGAACATTGGGACGTGGCAGAAGAAGGTTGGGGATGCGATTTCACCCGGTGATGTCCTGGTTGAGATCGAGACGGACAAAGCCCAAATGGACTTTGAGTTCCAAGAAGAGGGTGTTCTGGCAAAAATATTGAGAGACTCGGGAGAGAAAGATGTTGCAGTTGGTAATGTGAGTTATCAATTGGGCTTCTAACATCCACGCCGCTGACCTTCCGGAGCCTATCGCAGTTATGATTGAGGAGGGTGAGGATGCGTCGGCTTTTGACTCTTTCACAATCGAGGATGCGGGCGGAGAGAAGAAAGCTCCAGCACCACCTAAAGAAGAGGCCAGCCAGTCTTCTGAGCCAGCAGACACCGAGTCCGGAACAGCCCCTCCCAAATCCGAGGCGCCTGCACCGGAACCCGTCGAAGACTCGTCAAGTGGTGGCAGACTCCAATCAGCCTTAGACCGAATCCCAAATGCCAGCGCGGCCGCAGTTAGACTGGCTATTGAGAATGGTATCAAGATTACTGGAATCAAGGGCACCGGAACTGGCGGACAAATTACTGAAGCCGATGTAAAGAAAGCTCAATCCGGGAGCGCACCCGCAGCCTCAGGTACGCCAGCAGCAGTATCATCATATACCGATACTCCTACCAGCTCAATGCGAAAGACAATTGCCAGTCGCCTCACCGAATCGGTGAATCAAAACCCTCACTACTTCGTCGCTGCCACCGTTTCCGTTTCCAAGCTCCTGAAGCTCCGACAAGCTCTGAATGCCTCAGCAGACGGAAAATACAAGCTTTCAGTTAACGACTTCCTCATTAAGGCCTGCGCAGTTGCGTGCAAGAAAGTTCCTACGGTCAACTCAAGCTGGAGAGATGGATTTATCCGCCAATTTAACAACGTGGACATCAGCGTAATTTTTCCCTGCCCCACCCTTGTCTCAAAGTACTAACACAAAAATACCAGGTCGCCGTCGCAACACCCATTGGTCTCATGACCCCGATCGTCAAGAATGTCGAAGGCCTCGGCCTCGAGTCCATCTCCGCACAAGTCAAGGATCTCGGCAAGCGCGCACGAGACGGCAAGCTCAAGCCAGAAGAATACCAAGGCGGAACCTTCACCATCTCCAACATGGGCATGAACGCAGCCATCGACCGCTTCACAGCCGTCATCAACCCACCACAAGCCGGGATCCTGGCCGTCGGTACCACGAAGAAGGTCGCAATCCCCGTCGAGTCAGAAGACGGCGCGTCGATAGAGTGGGATGACCAGATTGTGGTGACGGGTAGCTTTGATCATAAGGTTGTGGATGGTGCTGTGGGCGGCGAGTGGATTCGTGAGTTTAAGAAGGTGGTCGAGAACCCGTTGGAACTGTTGCTTTAATTGAGTTAAAGGGGAGAGGAGGGATGTGGTGCTTGTATTGGATCATAGATTCCCCATGTAACCTGTACAATGACCACTGCTGCATTATTTGCCAATAAAAGAATCTCGTTGCTCTAATTACTTTCCATCTCTATCTTAAACATGAATTATGTCTGTGTTCGGGCTCTAATGTCCCGAAGCTCTTGGTACATGAGGCCTTGAAACTTGACTGCAAAGTCACTGCGTGGGTGAATAACTTGGCTTACTGGGACACTCATCTTTTGTTGCATATCGCAAATCTCATAATGAGCTCAGAATGAGTTTCAGTCTCATTATGAGCGCTCGACCTGCAACGAAAACATGAGTTCATTTGCGTAGCACGACCTCGTTTTCAAAGTCACGACACTACTTAGAAGACCTCATTTGAACTTGTCATAGGATTTTTATATAGAGCTTATTTTTAAACAAGTACTTGGGTTGTTGAGCTGTCGCAAATCGCTCTAGCTTTGATGGTCTAAGAGTTTTGGTAAAATGGAAATGTCTCCGAACTGTATGTGGAGTAAAGCGAACATCAGAAACCCATGTTTCTTGTTGCACGTCGCTTGAATGTTCCAAATCCCCCTGGGACATTGAGGACAATTCCACGCCGAACTGGCATTCAGTAGAAGCATAAATCGAGTGAATATCAGAGACCGATATTTCTGTTGCGCGTCGCTTCAATGTCCTAAAACTTCTGGTACATTGAGGACAGTTCCACACTTCACTTAAAACCAAGAAGCCGGAAGATTGGACCTCATCTCATATAGACAACACGACTAAAATTTTCAAATTGGACCGCTCAAACACCACCCAATGTTCCCCCTCCAAAACGCCTCCAATGCACTCGCCTTATACATACACCTCCCCCCTATTCCCCTATTCCCCTATTCCCCTATTCCCCTATTTCCCCTTGCCAACCAACAAACTCCAGCTGCTTCCCTTCGCCTCCCCACTCGCAGTCCCCGTATAAACACCCCTCCAATCCAACTGTCCCAACATACCCCTCAACCCATCAATCTCCCTCTCCAGCTCCTGTCTACTCTCAGTAAGAACCTTGACCTCATCCCATTTCCTCCCCTTCGTTGCCCCGTCGATCATCTCTCCGACTAGGAATTTCTGCTCTTCAAGAATAATGAGTCGTTCTCGTAGCTCCTTTTCTTCAGCTTCCATTTGTGAGATTTGGGAGGAGTGCGTGCTGGAGACTTGAGACGCGGAGTCGATGTCGTTGAATTTTATTGCGGCGAGGGCGCCGACCCGCCCGTTGCCGTTTCCGTTGGTGGATGAGAAAGAAAGGGAATGGCCATGTGGAGAGGCGTGCTTTAAGATTTTTGGGAGGGATTTTAGGGGGAGCATGTGGAGATTTAGGAAATTTGCAGATTGCTGATAGATTGCCTTTTGTAACCTTTGCTGTGTTGTGCTCGTAGTTGGTAGATCCCGAATTCGTTTCGCTGCAAGATCGTATTTTCCGAAGCTGTCGATCAGGCGTTTCCGTACTTTTGAGGCTTCGGCGAGTTGGCTTTTAGAAGGTGGCTGATCAGGGTCTTGTAGAGCGATGAGGAGACGTTGGAAATTCGGGAGGAGAAGGCGGATCCCTTTTTCGAATTGAAGAAGGTTTTCATATGCCCGCTGGTCGGGTGGTTTATGGCTGAGAGCAGAGGCAAAGTCTTTCTTTGAGAAGATTGTGGTGCGGCAGTCGCGGCACATACGGATATCGAGGGTGAGTTCTTGAGGTGACTCCGGAGACTTCTCTTTCGTAGTTGTAGGGGCGACATTGAGCCCGATTTCTGATGAGCAATTGGTGCGTGGGTCTGCACAAACTACACGGCCACAGAGACGGCAGTGATGCCGTCTGAAGGACCAGGAGCCGAATTCTTGGTGGCAGAAGGGGCATTTGAGGACTTTGGCGTCTTCTTCCCAAGTTACGACAGATTGCTCCAATAGCTTCCGTTGGTTCTTTTGCCCCGCAAGAGATAAAATTCCTCCATTGGACGTTGACATATCTTCAGGTGGGTTGGCCAGCAGTTGTGTGAGTTTCGTAAGGCGTTTCTCTAGCCTTGAAACTTCCAAGTATTGCTTATCCACAGTCTTCCTCCTCATCGCCAAAAAGTCGTTCGTATCATCCCGTATAAATCCATGTTCGTTGTAACCCTCTCTTGACTTGAAACATGTCTCGCAGACTCGACACCAGAATCCTCTTACTGGCTCATGTTGAGCTGACCTCGAAAGCTTCATCTGGTACATTGTGTGATCCTCGCAGAACAAACGTCCACACTTCCTACAGTTCACACTCCCATTAACCGGGCCCAGTCTCTTTCCACACGCAGGTTCTGTGCATAAGTCATTATATCCTGATCTCTGCCAATGTGTCCTCGTAACCACTTCATCTGGGTCGGGTCGGTGTGGTTCTGGGGTGGATATTCTGTTCCCGGGAACAACGCTCGGTGCAGGCGAGGGAAATACCACATCATTCGATTCGAAAACGTCCAATCCTTTGAGTTTCTGGTTTATGACTGCTAAGGGCTGAAATTTCTTTGCCTTGAGAACCTGTTTGTCAAACCAATTCTTCACTTCGTCCTGCTGCACTTCTGGTAATTCTTGGTGGTTGTCATCGAGATGCCTGCAAACGGTCAGTATTGAATTGAACACTCTTTAATATTAAAATCACCTATTTAATTGTAAGAGGGTCATCTGCAAAATGTTAGCAGCCATCATGGAAAGAGCAGGACGAAACCAACCATTTCCTCATTGCAGATCGGACACAAGAGCTTCGTGCTCGCGGCCGCCACCGCAGATGGGCCCCCATTCTGCAGAGACACAACCGAACTTAGATCCTGATTCACCTCAGGTAACGGTGATGTTGCCAGAGGAGAAACTGTAGAATCCCTCGAGTCCCCCGAAACCAGACTCTCGGCTGGAGAGACCAAGCTCGACGTTCCCTGATGCGCCGGAGGGGCGGGAGGCGCCAAACCCTTCCCACTGCCCAGAACCCTCCCGCCTCCCAGCTTTCGACCAGACATGGCGGGAGTATATCACTTGCGGAACCTCAGAGCCGTTCCAGCTCGAGGGTGTTGCTGCGTCGTTTGAAGTTCATGGATGTTCACCTGAAGCACCTGGAATCCGCCCGCCGCATTAAGCGAGCAGTCCGAATCCTTATCGATCGCCGCTAGCCCTTATCGTGCCTGGCATCCTTGTAAATAATGTATCTCCGGAAAATATATCTCTCCAGCTTTCACAACTTTCGAGATGGGTGATGAGAAGTTCCCTGAGGTCCAGGGAGGAGGCTCTCTGATATTGGCGTGGCAGATTAGGAATAAGAGGGTGCTGGTGGTGGGTGGCGGAGAGGCAAGTCTGCTCAATGACTCTGTGGAATTGCCACTGACTTTCTTGCAGGTTGCTGCGGGCAGAATATTGAACGTCCTCAATGCAGATGCCAAAGTCACAGTCGTGTCTCCTAGGGAAGGATTGAACCCTGAAGTCGCATATCGAATTGAGAAGGGGCAAGTTGACTATATGGACCGGAAATTTGAACCCTCGGACCTTGATAATGTGGATATGGTGTTGACAGCAGTGGACGATCCTGAAGCTTCGACGCAGATCTGGAAGCTATGCAAGGAGAGGAAGATTGCCGCAAATATTGCAGATGTGCCCCCGGAGTGTGACTTCTACTTTGGAAGTGTGCATAGAGATGGTCCTCTCCAGATTATGGTTAGCACGAATGGGAAAGGACCGCGACTGGCGAACATTGTGAGGAGGTCGATAGCAGAGAATTTACCTGACAATGTGGGAGAAGCTATCTCGAAGGTTGGCAAGTTAAGACAGATGTTGAGAAAAGTTGCACCGAAGCCTGAAGAGGGACCAAAGAGAATGGCATGGTAAGACACTTTCGGGAAGGTTGGGGAATGAAGTGCTGACAAAATTAAGGATGATTAAGGTTAGCGATGCCTACAGCTTGGAGGACTTGTGTGAGATGGATGAAAGAGACATGGAAACACTTCTGCGGTTTTATGCTCCGGACAAAGTACCTAGGTTAAGCTGTCTGAAGGCCATGGAGGAAGAGTATGACGCATTTGATGGGTCTTTTGGATTCTGTGTTGGATGGGGCTGAATTAATGGGAGACTCTGTATACCTGTACAATGTGGATACATTGGCGTCAAAGGGGGCCTTCTGGGAAGGCAAGAGAGTAGAGAGATGCAAGTCACTCACGTGACGTCTGTGACGGATTCTCCCCTATCGCTGGCTTGTACCAGTATGGGGAACGAGGAGAGTACCTCGAAATTGCAGAATGGAGGTCTTTGTATGTGTGCAGAGGCTCTTGAAATGTATATAGAAACGAAGCAAGAAATGATCTCATCTAGCTTCTCAAGTCTAGAGCATAATATGTACTTGCACCACTTACATTAAATACACAAATCATACACACATTCCATTCATTCTCTACTCCTCCTCTACAACTTCGCCCTCACCTTCCCTCTTAAAACCTCCTGCAACGCATCAACCCCCGCCTGCACAACCTGCTGATCCTGCGCCGGCGTCCCGGTACTTGCACCAATTCCCCCAATAACCTCTCCCTTAGCATTCAAAATCGGTAATCCACCGCCAAAAGTGGTAAATCTGCCTCCGTTCGTGTTGCCGAGTCCGTATGCTGCTCCGCCAGGCCACACAGCATCTTTATACGTATGTGTACCGACGCGGTGACCAGCTGCTGTGAAAGCCTTGTCCATTGCTACTTTGAGGGCGTCAATAAAATTCCATCGCTTGAATTTGAATCGAAAGGAGATAAAAATGAGTTGAAAAGTCAATGCTCGTGCAACGTCCATAGCAAAAAAAAAACTTGAAGAAAATGTCCGAAAATTCTAAAATATATAAATGATTGAAGTGAGACGAGAGAACATACTGCTAATACTCGTAATCTTCGCTCCTTCCATCCTTGAGAAGTGCAGTAAATGTGTTGACGCATCAACGACTGCAATATTCATATCAACGCCAATCTCCTTCGCCTTCTTCTCCGCGGCTGCCACAGCGATCTTGGCTCCTTGCAGAGTGAGGAGTTCTTGGGTTTTGGTTGCCATTGTGGCTGCTGTAACAGTTGTATCTCTTAATTATACGCAATGAACAAATCTTAATAGATGAAAGAAAATGGAGAAGCAGGTTGAGGTTGATGATGAAGTGGGGTAGATCACCGAGAGCCGGCGCCGGTTTAAGCTCCTGGTCCTTGCCGAGCGGGATTCCGCGGAAGCTTAAATTCTCTTCAGTTTTTAGAGAGTCTTCCTTGCTTCCGAGGAGAGATTTCAGAAGATGATGAGAATGAGATGTGCACTCACATCTGCTGGCCGAAGTGAGAAGATTACGTGAAAGATGGGGGAGGCTCGAGTGGGCTCTTTCCTGATTGGCGTGCCGAGCGGCTGGTTGAAAAAGACGTCGCTGACTGCTTCTGCTTCATCACCTCTTGAACCATTCATCGAAACAACGCTCCAGGTCTTTGCTTTCGATTCCTCTCTTGTCGTGAAGTCACAATCTTACCCTCGAAATTGCAACCCCCTGCGCCTCTTGCAACTTGCGCAACATTGAGGCCCGATTTCGGTGCCAGACTGTCGCCGGGGCCGAGTCGCAACTCTTCTGCAGTCTGTTGAATAGCACAGAAGTATCCGGCCTGGACATCAGCAGACTCAAGCTCCCAGACATTGCATCGTTGAGATCATTGAGCACCGAGTCACGCATTGAAATGAAGGTGTTTCTCCGTCTTTGAGTAGCTTCTCCGACAAAACCTGGTGCCGAACCACGGTACGGAGTATCTTAATCGGCCCAGCACATACGGGCCACCACAAACCTGTCTCTGTATACCGGTAATAAAGGTTGGGTCTGCATTGCTTCTCTCGTAGCTCGAGTCTGAAGCTTCAAGGTTAGCGCTTGGCCGCCGTCCGAGAGCCTATCATCTCAGTCAAGCCTTTCTTTCGACATCATGCGCCTCTTAAACGTCAAGACGAAGAAGCTGGAAGAGTTTTTCGAAAAAAAGGTTCCGGAATATGCCATCCTCTCTCATACCTGGGCCGAAGATGAAGTCACATTCCAAGACTTCGGACCCCTTCTCGGAGCTCGACGCACTTCCATCAAGATCGAGGGGTGCTGTGCTCAGGCAATTTCCGATGGGTACGAGTATGTATGGATCGATACCTGCTGTATCGACAAGAGTAGCAGCGCCGAACTTTCCGAAGCGATCAACTCAATGTTTGCATGGTACGAGAGAGCTGAAATTTGTTACGTATATCTCGCAGATGTGGTCTCACTCGAGTTAGATTTCGCGGATGAGCACTCAGATTTCAGTAATTCTCGATGGTTTACTAGGGGCTGGACCTTGCAGGAGCTGCTGGCGCCCAATATCCTAATGTTTTATAATGCATCGTGGCATCCTCTGGGCTGCTTAGATAAAAGAGAGGTGGATCTTGGCATTGGCAAGCCCGACCTGCTATCTTATCTGGGAACGATCACGAAAATACCGCCAAACATCATCAATGGTAAAAGGCTATTGAGCATGACTTCCATTGCCATGAGAATGAGTTGGGCCTCCGGGAGGGAGACAACTCGGGTTGAAGACATTGCATATTGTCTCCTCGGTATATTCGACATTGCCATGCCAATGATATACGGTGAAGGAACAAAAGCTTTCATGCGCTTGCAGGAAGAGATTTTGAAAAACGACGACGACCATTCGATTTTTGCTTGGGGCTTTGGCACCTCTGGAGGAGCAGTGTCGTGTTTAGCTCTTTCGCCAGCGGACTTCGCAGGTTGTGGTGACCTGGAGGATAATAGGACAGTGCGCACCCATTCCAGCCACGTTGTAATGACAAATAAAGGATTGAGCATCGAGATGCCCATCTTTCGATTGATAACTGGGGATTATATTGGGCAGCTGACAGCGAGAGTCGGACACAGGTTGTTGTTACTCGGGATACCGTTGGTAAGGCAAAGGCGGAACGAAAACGTATTTTACCGGCCTCAATTAAATGTTCCTCAATCGCTGAACTGGAGGGGATTTGAGAAGGTCAATCCGAAGCCTATATATATAAGCAAAAGGGCTCCCAAGATAGCTCACTGGAGTATGGGCCTTCGACTTTCGCGAGGATTTTTGACCAAGCTCCAGGTGAAAGAGGTTCATCCACCGAATTGGGATTTGAGCTCGGGGTGGTGCTATACAGCCTATGGCGAAGGCCACGCAAATAATGAGGCCAAGATCTTGCTGGGCTGCATCAACATACGTGGAGAAATGGTTATCATCAAGGTTGACTATACATTCCAGGTCGTGCACTCTTCCAGATTTGTTCCTTTCCTTCGTCCCATAGAAGTGACAGTTTTAGCAGCACCGCTCTTGCCTAGCTATGGCTCGTCTCTCCTAGAACTTATTGTTTCCAAAGGGGAGCAAATTGACACAATGATGGATTGGCAGAAAGGAATGGTTGTGGAACGAGTCGAAGCCTCCCGCGTTGATGGCGAGCTCCGCGATGGCTTCACGCAGCGGCTGCATTTGGATGCGTCTGAAAGAAACAAGTGGAAGATTGACATTGTCGACGTGAGCGATCCTTTCATTGGGGATCATCCTGTTACACATTCCGTCATCGGTGAGCCGTGTGATAGCGAAGATGGAGAAGATTACCCGGAAAGCAATTCCAGCTATTCAGATTCTGAGGCAGAATCTTAGACATAGTCTTCAGTCGATGTCATCCTCTGCGATGCTCAGGGGTTGGGATACTGGGACTGAAATTCGTCGAGCCTCCTTGGCCGTCAAGGAATCTCATTTCGAATGACAAGCGCTTGCGAATCGAAAATCCTTTGTATGAATTGAAGCTCAGCGTTTCAAACTTTCACTTTGGAGGACTGGTCGAATAGCAAAGCTCACCGGATGCCTGTATACGCTTACGGAAATCCACCAGAGGAGGTCCGTGAGCACAGCATGTCGAAGGTTCTCACTCTTCACTCCTTCGGCTGAATCGGCTGTCAAGAGTACGGCCATAATTTCACATCTCACCGGCTTACATGCTACCGAATCCAGCTACGACAGCAATCTTTAGATCTGATTGCATCGCCGATTCGCCGTCAGCCCAAGAATCCGTCCACTCTTGTGGCGTCATTCCGTGCTGCGACTTGACTCGTTGGTTCTGTGGCGTAGGCTTCGAAGGACGTTCTCGAAGACTTCTGAACAGACGCTCATCAAAAGCAACACGAGACATCGCAAATGGATATGAGTGGCCTCGGTTTGCAGTCCTGTACGCAAGCCAACAGCCAACACTGTAACTTGGGTGCCGAGGGCTTGGTCCTGGGACTGCACGGGACGACCAGCGGCCTATCAACCCCAATTCATCGACACAAGCGAGAGTGCGGAGTCAGGCTTGTTCAGGGGCTTTGCTGAAGAAGACTAGGAGCAATCCGGGCAGAGCTTTCCGCTGCAGGGGGAGTGGAGCCGAGCCGTCGAAAGTATTTGACTCAGGAGTAAGGTCCATCCCAGGTCCCCAGCGTCAGCATGAGGTCTGCGTGGGATTTCTCCGTCTGGCATTCCCATATTCAGTACGCCGTGCGTCTGAAGGCTTGAGTTTTGAACTTCAGGTGCAGACTGCAGTCCGGACTTGAAGCCATACAAGCCTGCAGCCAGTCTTCTCTCTTCAGGCTTGTTTCATTGCTTCTTTCGGGTCGCGTCGGGTACGCTGCCGGTTGGGTGATCCCCGCCTTTTCTTCTGTGAGGGCCCAAGCGCTCGGTCGCCGGCCCCGAGCCAGAAGAGATCGCTCACTTGCGGAAACGCCATCTTGCATGAGAAACAATCAAACATGACCGATCCCATATGTGGTGGCTTGCAGGTGTCTTCCCCAGGGCCATGCAGGGGTGGGGACGCGCGAGCAGGACGACCCACCCTCAAAAGTGGTAGCGAGCAAAGCATAAGCAGAGATTTAAAGGGTGCCGAGTGCACTGGTGCTTTTAGGTTCTCCACTCCCGGTACTCTTCTCCGTCGAGAGACCGTTAGCTGGCCCTGGATTCACGTGGTATCAACTTCAGCTGCTCTCTATCAACCGCGTCGTCAGTTGCTTTGTCCAGACTTGAGTCGATTGTTTGCTCCCCGCTTTTTCAACGACTGGACTAGACCCACCAAGGCTTGACAGTCTTCTTGGCCATACCACCGTCGGATGGAATAGTGGTATCCAGACGAAACCTGAAGACGCGAACCAGCCAACATCATGGACCCCACGTTGAGCAAGGCAACTCGTGTGCCTCAACTCGATATCACGAATGGCATTCTCTATGCTCTCGCGACCATAGCCGTTGGCCTTCGTTTCTACACTAGATCGAGGATCATTCGCAAAGTCATTGCTGGTGACTGGTGGATGCTCGGGGCATGGGTACGAGAAGCACTCCGTTGATGAACCCCATTGTGGAGGAAGCCCCATTCTAATTTGACTTGTATGTGGATAGGTGCTTGCTACCGGACAATATGCTCTTTGGACTTACTGTAAGTGTGCATGCCCGGTACCCACGCCAACTCGCTAACAACCCCTCTCCAGACGACTCACTAGGAAACGCCCAACATATCTGGAACCTCAACCCAGCTAATCTACAGCAGTTCTTCTTAGTACGCTCTCTTCCACTCTTCTACAGCTACAGTGCTAATCGGCATTTTCAGGTTTGCTGGATCATTCAACTCGTTTATCCTTTCGGTCTCGGCGTCATCAAAATCTCTGTTCTCTTCCTCTACCACGAACTCTTTCCCTCAGATAACTTCCGTACCGTGATTTTCTGCGTAATGGGATTCCATGGCGCCATGACAATTGCTTCTTGTTTGGCGTTCGTGTTCCAATGCACGCCTGTCCAGAGTTATTGGGTCATGTCACTATGGGGTCCGGGAGACCGCCATTGTGTGAATGAAGGGGCGCTGTCTATTGCTTCTTCGTCACTGTCGATGGGAACGGATATTATCATTCTTCTTTTGCCTATGAAATATTTGCTTGGTATGTCTTTACCGAGATCTAGTGCTAAGGAGCATTGACGCTGATCGTTTCTTAGCATTAAGGATTTCTATGAGGGAGAAGATCCAGGTGATTCTCTTGATGAGCTTGGGTGGGCTGTAAGTATCAAGCTATTCTTTTAGAGCCTACAGCTGACATAAATAAGCACGTGCATTGCATCTGTCATGAGATTCAAGGCTATCCGCAAGGTGTACCGAAGCAAAGATGCGACTTGTAAGTATAATATTTCGCTCCTTTCTTCCATCTCCCCTCCACGTCACCTCCTTCTATCCCCAAATCCCGCCACTCCTGGCAAGTGTTATAAGTCCATTCAATAACCCTCTCTCAGGGGACGGTTATGACCTTTCCTTCTGGTCCTCCTTCGAATACATGCTCGCAATCATAACAGCATGCATCCCGACCATCAAACCCCTCTACGTCAAATGCGTCCGAAAACTCCTCGCCCTAATACGAGGAGACAAGCCTATCACGAGCCAGGAAACGGACGATAACTTCGGTGCATACCGCCCGAAATTCGTGCAGCCGGAGCCGAAGCTGCCTGTATAACACTACTATACTACGAAGATGGAAACGCTTTGCAAAAGTCGGCGGGAAGTTTGACTTGAATCATAGGTGGGGTGAGGCTGGGTCAGGTTAGCACAGGACAATAGGTGTTTGCATTTGGGCTGGGGAACGGCTTGGGAACAGGAGTTTTTCATGTGTCTTCTATGACGCCGGATTCATTTTGGGGGTACAGGACCATTATCATTAGCCGGGTGGCGCTTTTCCGTCGTCTTTAACTGACGACTTGTTTTCTCGTTCATGATTCTGAGAGATGTGTATTATAATGGAAAGGCTACTTCTTTCTGAATGAGCTTGAGATACCCTCGTGGTGAAACCACTTCGTGCGGTATTCGCTGCGCGACAAAATAAAAACAATTACAGTTATTCAATGTCAGACACGGCTCACTCATATGCGTTGTTAGTTACTCCGCCTTGTCTGATATTGAAGTTGGACTAAGTATTGCCATTAACGAGACGTCCTTGCTCTTCACGAAGCTCTAGCTCCGAAAGATGTACTTCTAGACATACCCAAGCCATGCTTCTACTTTAGCACGCATAGCCACACGACCAACACGAATGTTCTCAGTCTGGTCTCGAAATCAATTGTTCTCCTTTTCCTTTGGTACTATCACGTTCTCAATCACCATTACTCGTTCTCTTTAAAACCATCAATTTCTTGTGGAGGGAGGAATAAGGTCTTCCTGTGCTGTGTTTTAAGCGTGTTCCTTGCTTTTTTGTAGAGGGAGCGTGGGGCACTGTAGTGGATGTTCTCAGCATATAGCAGGAAAACCTTGGTCTGGGCCGCTTGCCAGAAGGTTTATAAGTTAATGTCATCTCTTCTTCAATTTATGTGTGGTTAATAAGCTCGCAGTTCTCATCCCAGTTCTTCTTTTCTAGGTGTACGCATTAGGTGGTATACTAAAGGTTCAGTCTATAAAATATCTAATACTACTGCTACTGATCCTATTCTCTAAGAACTCCGTCAAATATTCTCATCTCTTTCGCTTTTTCGAACTTGAACTTGAACCCTGTTTCCTCCTCTTTTGCTTGCTAGAAGGCTCCTCTTCTCCGGCTACCTGCAACTCCAAGATTTTCTTCTCCAAGGTTTTCGTCTTCAATTCCTGCTTGATATACTTTTGTCTGGCTACTTGAAACTTCAAGATTGTATTCTCGAGTTCAAGCTTGAACTCCAGATGCATATCCAGCTCTTCGAGAATATTTCTCATGTCTTCTGGCCCGAGATCGGCTCCATGTTCTATGAAGCTCCTAATGATTTCCAGATATCCGCGGATCCTAGGTATTTCATCGAGTGACGAGAATCTCCGATTTGGAATATGCTGAAGCTCCCAACCTATCCTCTTAGCAATCTCGACCAGTGGAGAAGAGCCGTCTGATCGACGTTCGTTTGGGTTTGCGCCAAAATTCAGCATGGCAATTAGCGTCGCTCTATCGACCACCGGTTTGTCTAGTGCATCTTGCCAACTTGTGCTCCCGTCATATTCTTCGTTTGGTTTTGCTCTGTGGGCGAGAATGGAGTTCAGTACTTCTGGTGAGGGAGACGGCCTCCTCGTGCGACAGAAACGGAAGTAAATGTGCAGCAACGGTTCCCCATCTCGTTCCAGCGGCTTGCATCTCAAACTATCCAATTCTTCTATCACATATGTGTTCAGTCTCATAAACATTGCGAAAGTGAATAGGTCCAGCGACTCCGGAAACACAAGTTGGTAAGGCTTGCTGGCACGTCTGTTTTCATCCTACTGAGCGTATTGCGTACACCAATCTTCGCATACCACCAGGGCACATCTTCGATCTAGCTCTTTCAAAAAGGGACTTGGGCCCATATATTTCAGGAAGGAGCACGGCTCCCCGACCGTCTGCCTCCAAGGACGTTGACGTACTGTCTGTAAGGAACCAAGTGAAATAAAACGCGACGCCACCCAACCCATTTGCCACACATATCGGCACGATCTCATGTCGTTTCCTATGCCTTCACATGGGTATGTATTCGATAGGGGTACGAAGATGCAGGCTACGGGCTGATATTCACTCGACGTCACCAGGAACGAGCGGATCATTTGAACGCCTTGTTTTATCAAGGGATAAATTTCAAAAACTGCTTCATACTTCATCTTCTTTCCCCCTACACTCCTCCCAACTCTCAAGATGCTAATATAGAGGCAACATCTGCCCAGTGATAGGATCTTTGAAGGTTGTGCTCTGTTTGCTAGTTGCGAGACCCTGTTTGCCCGTTGTGCTCGTTGTGAGACTCTTGAGGGCAGCCTTCACCTCCCTAAGGAGATCAACCGCAAAGTCGGGAATATCTTCAGCCTCTTTTGCAAACTTGTGTTGATCTGATTGAAGAAATCCCGCAACCGCTGCCGAGGCCAATACACTACGTACTGGGTGTCCTTTAGGTAAAAGTGCTGCCCAATTAATATGCTGGGTAGTGAGGCAAAGGGTGTTTAATTGCTCATTCACAAACACGCTTTGGCGGCTTTTCAAAGCTCGTTGGGCCATGATAATGCCCTTAATACGCTCTGCCATCAAAGCCTCCATCCCAGTCACTCCGTACATATCTGCAATTCTGACAAACTCAATAGTAGCGGTGATTGCTTCTTCTGGTGCTAATTCGCCAAAGATGACTTGGCCAAGGTGTAGCCACTGCGCTAGCAATTGGAAGCTCCGCGTCGAAATCACGCCCTCTTCCTCACTCAAATCTATTGACTGCTCTTCTCCTTCCTGAAAGTCCCCTTCAAATGCCGCTTTGAAATATGGGGATTGCTTGCACAGGAGAGCCTTCGGGAGCTTGTATTCGTGGCTTGGAGATCCGATGTGAATTTTGACTTGCGGCCCGGAGTAGAGTGGAAGTAGGCTGTATACTTGTGTCAGTAAAGAACGACACCTGATTCTCTGACTAACTTATTTACAAAATCCTCATAGGGCACGTTCAGAAGTCCCCCCTCAGCACTTGTGGTCGACATACTAGCGGTGGTGGGGATTAAAGATCTGCTGTACAAGGTTGGCAGTAGTTTGGATCGATGCTTCCTTGAAAGAAAGAGATTATTCAATCTAGATTACCTCACCTTGGACAACAAACCTCCATATGGCCCGTGCGATGCAAGGATCCCCGCAATGGATTGATTGGTAGCCTCATTCTGGGCATTACTGCTATGCTGTGTAACCTCAGAGACTTGGCATATCGTAGTCCTCACGACTTTTGGTTCCGATATACTTTTGTCAATAAAAGCACGAGGGACTCCTTGGGCACAAACGACAATGCCTGGGCCAAATTCCTCCAGCATACAAAAGGTATCTAACATTTCACTCTGAGCTGGGAGACTTAGCTGCATTGCCTAGGTCCTTACCAGAGTCTGCTATTTTCTCTGCTATCCTCCGAACAACTCGTAATGCGGATAGCTTATACTATGGTTAATGTTCATAGAGGAAACAGAGAGGAGATGGAAACGACGAGGCCTTTAGCAAGTAAGCTAATATATTTTAGCTCATTGCTGCAGAGGATAGAAGTCGATGCAGTACACTAGTCGATCTCATAAACTCTGAGAAGATCGTATATCTCTCTACCTCTAGCTCTTTATTAATCTTAGATTTGAGTATTTTTTAGGTTTCAGTTCCGGCCTTAATCTTGAAATAATTGGGGTTACTCTTTAAAAAGCGATTTCTCCAAAAATTTTTATATTAATAGGAAACTTAGATAAGAATAGTTGATTATTAGAGGGCATTATGTTAAAACACCAAAATCGTAAAATTTTAAAACAGCAATTTGGTAAATTATCTCGCTTTCAGGCCGAAATGCTCTACAAAGCCTCGAGTGAATATACCGCATTAATTACTTTATATTTTCCACCCGCGTGCGTCTCTCCTGAGCTCTTCTCCATAAGCATCCTCTCATAAGCTCTCCTCTCACACAACCACACTCCAAGGACGGCCAGCTAAGAAGGGAAGAAGTAACAGGGTGGCTCGGGTGGCTGAGGGGGACAGCGGAATAATTTTCCTAACCATGCAGCCCCAAAAAGTCGAAAAGATGAAACGGAGCTTTAAAACTCTATTCCGAATGCATATCGTGTTCCTAAAACTTTTATCTCTTGCTCAACTATGAGATTGATTGAGAATGAGTGTTCATGGCTATTATTTTTAGCAGAGAAGCCGTTTGCATGCATGATGCAACCACCCGGAAAACTCAGGATCTTACCATTCCCCGCATCACCAATCATTTTCGCTTAATTTCCGCATCATATGATCCGAGTTGGACACCGTTCCGACCGCTCAAAACTTGAATTTATCTTCATCTAACCTCAGAGAGATCCACTCTATATTTTAACGTCAGATGGTCATCTCTTCCCGTCCTTAGAGCCAACTCACCGTTTACCTTGCCAATAAGAATGTCTCATCTCAACGGTTCTGAGCCGGCAGCACCACCAGCGTATTCCGCCCTCAAAACAGCTTTCGCATCTCTCGCCTTCCGCGAGAGCGACACTATCGACATTCTACAGTTACCTCAGAAGGATATCGATGGTTTACGAGAGGTCATAAAGCAGTCGTGGGCTAAGGGTATTCAGAAGGAGCTGCTCCTCTACTCTTCGTGCCACGAATTCAAGCTTCGAGGCAATCCATGGAACAGCTCGTCCTGGACCAACAACGAATGTATACCTTCTCGAATCCTCACGCAAGAGATATTCGCCTACCTCTACTCAGCAGGTTGGACTTTGCATGGAAATAACGATGAGTTTTTCATTTTTCGCCAGCAGCAGACATCGCCTCCTGAGTGCGACTGGATTAGCATTACACGTCATAGAGTCGATCGGCTGCGGTTAGTTGGTGCTAGCACGGAATTGATAGCATCTTTTCGAGACATGCTAAAGAATATGGAACTCTTGCAGGATGAGTGCTGGCTAGAGAAGGAGAACGATGCTTGGGAGTTTAAGATGAAGGGACGTCCATGGGTATTCCAAGGCGAAAATATGGTCAAGGGATGTCTGCTATTGCTCAAAATAGTGGATACACTAGAGATGCATGGTTGGAATATATATTTGGATACAAGGCTGCATATGCCTACGCAGAGTGGAGTATTCACCATCAGTAACGGCTGGTTTTGCAAGAAGGATAAGCATTGGGTTCCGGGGATGACAACTGTTCGTGCATGAGGAAATGATACAAGTGTTTCAGAGATAGTGACTTTCTTTGGCGTCGAGTATCAAGATTAATCAAGGGAGAGTACCAGAATCTAAGCACGTGAGTGAGGCCGCACATGGCCAGCTCTTGCAGGGGCGGACAAAGGCTGCCTTCTTTTAGGCGAAGCAGAAGCCGCACATTGAGGTATTCCAATCAGCTCATCATGATAGTTTTGACTACCATGCGGACCCTGGTTGTGGCTGCATTACTTGATCGTCACTGGAGAGCGAAATCCCCACCAGTTTTAGCCACATGGGAGGCCGTCCACGAGATCCCTGAAGAGGCCGGCCATGAGAATACATAAGCAAGTCTTTCGCGGAGCCTGATCCCTTTTCTTCCTTCTTTCTTCCCATCAACTGCCTTCTGGCATAGACGGTGTAAGTCCCAGCCTTATCCGCCGACTTTTGAGCAGAAATATGCTAACATTTCCACAGCCTCGTTTGGTCTTTCCGACTTGGCTCCTGAGCGGAGACCGCCTCCGCTCGCAACCCTATTCAGCGCGAATGTCATAGTGATCCAGTTCAGTCAGATCCTCTTGAAGCGGTTCTATACAATGCTAGTCTCGACGATTTCCGTTGTCTGGGTACGACAGAATGTCCTAGCTGGGATGGACAGTCTTTGGGATGGCCTGATAACTTCGACCACTACGGGCTGGGGCAATGGGGCCCCGGTGCCGAGGATTTTGTGGAGGACAGAGAGTGGGGAAATCTTGGAATTGAATTCGATATTCCGGGTGTTGGAGAGGGACAACCGGGTGGTGAAATGTGGGATGGAAGCTTCGAAGGCATCAACTTGTCTGCTGAAGGCTTCCACACTGATACGGGAGAATATCATGGAGAAGATACCTTTCTTCATGCTAGGGAATGGGCTTGGGGTCCAATGGAACTGGAAGTACCGCAGGAAGAAGAGGAATTACCGATGGGAGCACCATCCACCTCCACGTTACCATCATCGAGTTCAACGAGCATTAATATGAATTGTTCAACGAGTCCTAGAACAACGACTAGCGATGAGCGAACAAGTCTACCTTCGAATAATATACCTGCTGGCGACGAGTGGGCTTGCGACTTTGCCAACTGTGGTAAACGTTTTTCGCATCGCCACAAACTCAAGTATGTTTCTGTCCTTTTTTCTCTCAGCTTTCTGTACCTCCCAGCTAACCATGCGAAGCCGCCACAAGAAGTATCACCTAAAGCCCTACCGCTGTCTTGATCCTTTATGTTCTGCTCGAGGTATTGGCTTCTCGCTCAATAAGGATCTTGTCCGCCACCAAAGTCAGCATAGTGGGCGGCGTTTTTATTGCCCTATTAGCGGTTGCAATTATGCCTACGGCGGCGGTGAAAATGGGTTCTCAAGACAGGACAATCTTAAGAGGCATATTAAGACTCGGCACTGAGATGCCTAGTGCAGAAACCGTGGTAAAAAGGAGAACAATGGCGCGAAGCATCGCTTCATACTCAAACTCACAAAATGTTTCACCTTTTATTCACGTCATTTTAATTTTTATTTATTTATTTTATTGATGCCACCATGGCAGTCAACATACGTTGTACCTAGCAATGACCCAGCGTTGCTAATGGCTTCCTTGGTCTGGATTGGTACCATCTATCCATCAACAAATGGAGGGCCAAGGAGCACAGGCAGAGTCACTCCTTAAATTCATCGGGTTTTCTTATGGGGAAAGTAATGAATGGTTTGATCAAGATGTTTTCACATATTCAGATGGTTGGAATAGTTCAAGCTAGTGTACACTCCTTTATTGTCCATCTAGTCTCCAGATAGAGCGAATAAATTTCCTTTGATTTAATTTTGAAGGCACTGTACCCCCATATACGTGGTGATTTAGATGGTCAAATGACATAACATTAAGCCCTATAACTGGATAACCTCGGATAGGATTTGTATGGGTAAAAAGGGACGGATTTGCACTTTCAGATGTTCAATATTCAATTTTGTCACATGATCTAACAATACAGTAACGTATCAGAGGTATAAGCCTAATATTCCCGAGCATAACTAACAGATTACTAACGGCGGTACACGCAGCCCATTCGGAACCCAAAGCATGGGCATCGCTCAAGTACTACTTGTGTCCACTTATCCAGCACAATGAGCAAGTTATGACAGGTTCAACAACATGCCCAAAACACTACATATCGACGCAAGCAAATCTTAGCTCATGGGTCGCTCAGCTGGAGGTGGTCTGGAGTGCGGTGAGTAACTGTGGAATTTTGTACAAGGGATTTACACTTACACTGTGGTACTTGTTGTGACCACCATAATCAGACCTCGAAGAGCAATAGGAGGTGCAAAAGGTGGCAGTGGACAGTGTACCATCGCTGCTGAAAGCCCATGAGGCTTCAATAGCATTATCATTCTCCGCCGCGCCAGAGTCATAGTCAAAAGTAATGTTGCTCCGACCATTTGTTATCTCCATCTCCGGTTTACTGCCAAAGGTGGGTTTAAGGGAGCGAATACCAAGGACGCCTTGCAAGTCGTGAGCCTTGAGTGCCTCATTGAATTCGAAGAGGAATGGCTCTGGCACGATTGGTGAGTGGATGTCCTGAATGGGAGGAACGAATTTGAACTCGTAGGCATGGTAGGCATCACCCTCAAACGCCCAAGACACTGGGAGAATGCGCAATTCCAGGGCCTCGGATCCCTTGTTGGACCAAGGTACGGATGCGCCGCCTACATCAACAAGGCGTTCTTCATTTTCTAGGCGGAAATGACGATGGAGGAGCTGAACACCGAGGAACCCCTCGACGTTGTATTTGGTGAAGATGTTAGCTAGCCCGGTTTTCATGGTCGCGGCAGCATTACGCTCTTTGAATTCGGCGTCGGCGTCATGGAGAGAGGGGAGTGCATTGAACATCGAGGACGAGTACGGCTGAAGAATTGGAGCAGCCATTGAAAGTGTATGCGCTAGACGTTAAGATTTGAGTGATTATGATCGAAAACTGCTGGCTTTGCGGAGATTTGAAAACGCAGATGAGTCATGAAGCCTTTATGTATCTGGTTACGCGGCTTCCATCTTATAGAAAGTGATCGAGAGTATTTATTGGAACCCCTCCCATATATCCCACACTTCAGGATAGACATATCTAACTGCTCTTGACAAACGAAAGCAAGATGATAAGAAAATCAGGTTGAGGCTGAAAAATGTTCCACTTATTGACGCCCACGTCAACTTGTTGTATGGTTGAGATAGGTCGAGGAGAGACTGTGGAACTTCCCGAAAGCCCCCACATTCAGAAGTGTGGTGGGTGGAACTGAAGATTGCCGATTACTGGCAGATTACAAATTGTGGTGGTTTGAGGTGGAAGTTACCGAGTGCTCACACACCTCTGGCGAGGTGAGGAACTTCGACATATCAAGCCAATACTAAAGCCACGAGTGCGCGCGTGCTCAGCAATGAGTTTTCAGAGCTTCATGCATAGCAAGTTAAGCCCTTCTTGGGTGAGCTGGCTTGACGTACGTAGTACACCCCACAGTAAGGTTACACCAACGATAAGGAGAGTTGCCCAATCTCAGCTTCGTTGCTAGGTACCGTGAGCTCTATTTGACTAATAACTACTCAAATCCATTGCTATCTCTAAACCGAGCACGTATTCAATGTAGTCTAGTTGTTTTCCGCCAAACAACCCTAGTCTGCTGTGATTTGCAGTGTAAATGATCACAGGCCATGCCAACAAATATTTCAAACCAGTCTCCGTTTATGACTTAGGTGATCGGGCCTGGGCTTACTAAGAGATATTGAGTGCCACTGATGCCATGGGAATGTCAACAGCTTACTGGACCGATATGTTATAAACTCCCTTCGCCCAGTAACAAGGGGCAAGAGAGGTGAACGCCATCCAATTAAGAAACTTGAGCTTGAGGGTGGGATATATAAGCCCCGGACTCATGGCTAAAGTGGCTCTTTCTTAATATGCTACAGATAATTTCGAATCCCCATAAGAAAGTCTAGTGGGTCTACCACCTTGAGGCACATTATTCGCTGGTATTCGCCAACTTCCATGGACTGAAGCTTTTCAAAAAAGGTTCAAACCTAAAACTTCTTACAATAAGTATTTCGCTATTTTAAACGTTAAGTGGAAGGTATCAAAGAAGTATTGAGCATGGCTTATAAACATAATTACGTGGTAAGTTAGCCGCTAAGCGAGCCCCTGAGGTGGAGTCTGAAGACCCCTGAGCTTCGACCCACCAATGACATCAACACCGCTTCTCTACCTCTTTCTCGACTACTACCAATGAAGCTTCATAAATCATCTGCATTGTGAGATGGGGATCTATTGAACCTCCTCGCCAATCGCGATCTTAAGTCCGCGTCAAAATCAGCCTTGCGATTCCGCCCCGGTTTCAGCCAATCAGGGCCCCCGCTCGCTACGGCCGAGAGAGTCGGGGTAATGCATCAACCCCAAATAAGCATTGATTGGTGCAAGCTAGGCAGAACTTTAACTTGCGAAAACACCGCCACTACGTACACGCGTCCGAAAGCTTGGTATGCGTGGATTGGTAGTCGGGGGAATTGATATCGTGGTGCGGGGTTGGAATGGGCTGTGCGGCCGTATGCATGCTGTGACATCGTCCGCTTCAAGTTGCGAGCGGACTGCCAATCGTGGACAGAGATATAAGAGCCTTGCGATCTCCTATCTGAGAACGGTCATTCACATCAGCTGAAGTCTTTATTCGGATTCAAGCTACTCAACTCAACTTGAAAATTATCGAAAATCACGAGTCGCTTCGAAACTCCTCATCGAGACATCACTTCGTCATAATCTAAACAGCACTTCAAAGCGAATCAATATGTGCGGCTCCAGAAGAAGAAATGGATTCGGTGGCTGCTCCCGTCGTGGACCACCTCGACACTCCCCAGTCGGCATGCTCATCCGCCACATGGCCGAGAAGCGCGATACCAAGAATGCTCTTCAGCAGCAGCCATACGGTTATGGCTACGAACCTGAGAAGCAATCCTACGTCTACGATGACATGAGGGCCAATCAACAGTCGTTTGGAGATCAGAAGATGTATGGACAGGGACAGAGGGGCGTTCCTGTTCAGTGGATTGATGAGAAACAGGGTCAGAGGGTCGCGAATACGCAGTCGCTTGAGGAGAAGGAGGCGGCGGATTTGGCGGAAGCTATACGTCAGAGTTTGGGAGGAGGGTTGAGCTCGGAGCAGTTGCCAAGTTATGGGCAGGTTATGAAGCAGTAGCTATTATACTGAGATTTGGAAGTTCAAAGAGAGGAACATAGATTGGGGAGAAAGGGAAAATCAAGGTGATCTCATATTGTTGTTCGGAAGCAATGCAGTACTGCTCTGTCTTAAAATCTCCGTTATGCAGCTGGCTTGTCTAGCCAGTTTCATAAGAACACTCTGTCTATCATTATTGCTAGAGAAGTTCATTTTATTTGCGTCTGCCTCGGATTTGCTTACTTCACCGTGATCCGTGATCAATTAACCCAGTGCGCTCTAGTTGGCCGGACCTCATAGGATAGCTGCAGATGACAAGTCGGATAATTCGGAGAAAACCCTTGCTTCAAGTAGTAACGCTTCTCCATCCCATGCTTTAGCCTCCAGAGTCTCTTCCCAAGTCGCTATGTGCAACTCGGAGGAACTCCCAGTAGACTTGCCACTCTAATATGAAAAAGTTCTTAACGCCCTTGCCTCCCAAGTCTTGGTCTAAAATGGCAACCTCAAATCCAACCATGATATGCCACCACCCTAGTACCATGCGCCGTAGATCTTAATAGTTTCTCCCTTAGAAGTTATTGCCGGCGGGTGTATTGATTGCCTGGAATGTAGGGTATGGTATTAACGTGTTTATCGTAGTTCTTCTTCGTATTGAGGGATTCTAGAGTAGGAAGACGAGTATAACGGCGGTCGCCAGCATCGCGACCGGCATAGAGATTTTGCTTCAGCCAATTCTCATAATCTGGGTGGCTTTTGATACCGTTCATATCAAGGGGAGATTCTGTAATGCGAGAAGTGCCACGCAAGAGGCGACCTTTAAATCTGAGGACGAGACTGTCTGGGCCGCGAAAAGGTCCACCGTAGTGCTTGTAGATCTTGCGGAACCGTCGGTGGGCGAAACTTGGATTGACGAAAGGAAGAAGGTGGAGGCAGCGAGGGGTTTTAAATGAAGCTTTGAAAGCGCTCAACTGATGTTAAGAGAAATTGTTCAAAGTGAATGCAGGAGCCGAAAGTGAAATACAAAGCTAAAAGGTGAGATTATTTCTTTTTTGGGGATATAAGGGGGGAGAACATTGCCATACATGTATCCAAGAGTAGTGAGTATGCAGCCTGCCTCATCTAACCACCCGTTCACGATCTACACTTTCAAATTTTACTATAGCTTCCCCTCCGCCTTCAATTTCTCTGCAAAAGATCTCGGAGGCTTCCCAGAAACCATCAATTCCATCTCCGGATCCGCCTTCGCTCTGGCCTTCTTATATCCATCCCTCTGTGTTACTCTCTCTAAATACGCCAAAATCCCCTCATATTCAGACAAATCAAACTGGTAGAAACTCCGCATAGTTGTTAACGTAAAGACTATCATGATGTCGGCGGCTGTGAACTCTTCTCCCGCTAACCATTTATTCTCTTTTAGCCGGGAATCTATAAATGCGAGAATCTTCCCGAATCGCTCTTTGCTGCGGGTGCCAGCAGGACCAGACATGTCTTTGTCGAGGTGGGAGATTTGTAGCATCGTTAGCACTTGGGGCTGCAGAGTGCCGTTGGCGAAGTGGAACCAGTAGAGATAGTCTGCATAGTTCTTGTGTGATGGTGGAAGGGCGAGCTTTCCATTGCCGTAAATATGGATGATATATTCGATGCAGGCTGCTGATTCGGCAAGCGTGAGATCACCATCTTGGATGACGGGAGCTTGGCCGAGTGGGTTGAGATCTTTGATTGATTGTGGGGAGAAGATTGGGGACCGTTGGTGGAGGATTAGGTTGTAGGGAATTTGAAGTTCTTCACAGAGCCATGGGATGCGCTCTGACTGCCCGGCTTGGAGGTGGTGGATTGTGAGGGGCATTTTGTAGGGTGGCTGTGGCTGTCTATATGGGAATGTATGTGCATAGAATGTCGGATTAGCTGGGTGGCAATCATGCTATATATACTGCATGTAAGGTGTACGTGAAGAGGAATATGTTCCTACTGGAGTTTAACGTACATGGGTATAATTATTCATCTTGGGGTCTAGAATATGTATCTGCGGGAACTAGCGTGGGCCCTTGCGACATAAATGTGGGGTTAATGCAAGCCAATATCCGCAACGGCCGTAGATTGCGTAAAAGAATGTGCTGGACTTAAGTCCGACCATGACTACATGTATCGTGAATATCTGATGTAAGAATCGGGAGTACCAGGGGCAGGAGAGGCACGCCCTTCTGGTCGGGTCAACGATTGACTCATTGCGCCCTGACTCAACCCTCAGCAAGGGTGAATTTAGCGAGCCCCTTTAATTTGGAATTTAAATGTCAAATAATCAAAGCCAAATTTAATTGTGCTTAAGTGTTATAAATTTAAGAAACATCTCAGTAGTTGCCTGTTTTCTTGCTCGGTTAGCACTTATTTTCAAATATTTATTATTTTTCGATGCCAGCAGCAGTGTACAACTTCATATGTTATAAACCCTATATTGTTGAGTTATTAGAAGGTTCAAATAAGTTCTATGCCGGACCTAGAATGGTGAATTTCAAGTTGCTATAGATTGAGATAGCAGCTTATTTTCGAAGGAGTGTGAATTTCACAAGAACTTTACAAAGCTATAAGTTGACGCTCTTAGATATGATTATACGAGCATTTCGCCTAGTGGAATCGGGAAGATGTTTGAAGGTCCCTGCCTGTGGTCATGACATGATTAGTTTAGCTTTGGCAAACGGAGATGCAAAAGATGTACTCATAGGGATTGGTGGAAATGGAGGCTAGCTCGCTGCCCCAGTTGGAAGTTAACCATGTTTAAAGTGAAGTCTCTAATGATTATCTTATTATATTATTTTCTTCGGCTAAAAGCCATGCAACTCAAAAGGGCGCGACAGAGAGTGTAGCTCATTCACAGGAATGCTCCCCAACTCAGTCGAGTTTTTTGCGGTTCCGTGAGGTTACTGCTCTACCTGTGGTTGCAGCCCTCTTTGAACGCCTTTTTTCAACCCAGTAAAATATAAATGCACCTGCACTCAGAAAGAATGAGGCACTCAGGTACACTCAGTACAAGGCTTAGTTTAGTTGGAGGTCAAATTTATGATAACATGGACTGAGTGCAAACAAAGAAGTCCCATACCTAGTAGAAGACCACTTTAGGGGCTCGCTTGACTCTGTGCAACGCGGAAACAACCACTTCAACACGGTTAGACAGAAGTACAAGTGAAAATCAACAGATTAACTATAATTAAAAGCATATTCCACTATGATGATCAGTCTTAGCTTGTTCCACCCACTCACTTATCCAACATCTTAACAGGCCCACCTCCATGCTTCTCCATCCTCGTCAACCTATACCAATTAGCACCGTCATCACGCCCAATCTTGGAAAAACTTACCTCACAAACTCCCCATTCTGATCACACCACCTCAAAAACAGATGAAAGCGATGCGCTGTCATAATGACTTTCCTCCAGCCAAGAAAGCCTTTGATATATGCGTCGAAAGACGGCTCTAGCAACTTATATATCATTTCTTCTCTCACGACCGCTTTGCTGCCAAGGTGCGCGTTCAAGTAAGTTTTTGTTAGCGGGTTGAGAGTTAGGGCTCGGAGGTTTTTGAACCATGGGGCGGGGTTTTTGAAGAGCGCTTCGTAGCGGGAAGTTTTAGGGTGGTCCCAGCCGTTGTCGATGCGGAGGAGGAGAGGGGTGCTTGCTGCTGTTGTCTCGTTTATGCTAGATTTGAATTAGTTTCTCTGACGTGCGGAAGCCAAAACTGAGGTCTTACTATTGATATCGCAGCCCAGAAGTATGGAAGTAAATAAGGTGTTGCTTAATAGCATCCGAATGGACGCGCTGAAAGGGCGGATATCTGTCTCCCATGAAATTAATCAGAGTAGACTCGGCTATCTTTCGGTCAAGGGACAACAGCAACGCCTGTGACTGTCGTAGCCATCTCCAGAAGTCGACCGCGCCGTCAGGAAGTGACAAGTGGTTTTCGGGTGCTCGGGCGGGGCCAGCAATGGGCATTTCGTGGACGACTTCCCAGCCTTGGTGGAAAGCAGAGACTCTACCTCTGATGTTGATGGTGAAGAGATCTCCAACTTCATTGCAGTAGAAGAGGAAAGCCTCGATGCTTCGCGACAAGATTTTGACATCGAGGAAATCGTTGACGAGTCGGAGGAAGGCGGGCCGGGTGATGTTGTCGATGTCCCGAAAGGTCGGTGCTATGTCTGGACTAACGAAGAAGGAGCGTAGTGCTTCGAATGTGCTCTTGTGTCCAAACATTGTTTTGCTGATTTGCATGCGTATATTCAGGACTTCCATTGCTTCTTTCATCGAAGTGATGTGGCCCCATGTTACTGGAGCAAGAAGAGGTGGTTTATTCGACACTTGGCCAATATCTACCGCTTTGGGGGACTTCAGTCTTTTCTTAGAGCGCTCACGGAAGGCAACTGTCTCTTGATAGATTCTCGCCACGGAGTCGAGCTCTTCCTTCATGTTGAGAAATAATACCTCTGCCCATTCGATCCCGAAGTCCTCACCTTCCACAATCTTGTCGGTCGTTTCTTGAGTTTGAGCCATAAGCTCTTGTTGATGTAGATCGTGTGACTGATAATGTTCGTCCAGCAGGCCAAGAAGCTTGAGTCTATCCGATCTAAGAATGTCGGTACTTTCGTGTAACTTTGTGATATTGTTCCGGATTTGCTCGTACTGGTAATGGAACGCTAGGATGAAATATAAATTGTTTGCAAATCGCCTCGATATAACGTCGAATCGTTGCATGGCTAGAAGCGTTTGAACCAACTCAAAAGAGCCTTCTGTCTCTCCTGTCGACGTTGAAGATCGAGCAAATCAAAGTCAAGTCTGCATCGCTCTTCGTCTAACACGATAAGTAGATCTTCTTTCTCAGCCAGAAGCGCTTTTCGTGCGTCAACTACTTTATCTTTCTTCATGATTTTGTCCCGCAGTTCGTCGTAGATTCTCTTAGCTACCTTGCCCAAGTCCATCAATCTCTGTACTTTAGTACGGTATTCTTCAATTTCGAAACTACGCAACCTGTCATCTGCCTCTGCCTGTTTCTCAATTTCCAAGATCTCTAGTCTTGTCGTAATGATCGTTACTTCACATTCTTCCAGTTGACTGCGAGAAGCAAGACTGAGCTTTAGATCTGTCAAGGCAAAACTGCAAATGGTCTGCGCCAACCATTGAGAGCCACCACGTGAAGCCATAGTTGTGATACCAGGGAAATTCCACGATGCTGGTCAAGCCATCGTACAGATCGAATTTAATTCCTCCAGCCGGCTTCCACTCCTTCACAACATTCGAAGGAGAAACCCGACCTTCAAGCAACGCAGTCTTGCGCTTGATGATTTTGAACTGGGCTTTAACCTTTCTCTGCAAATGTTCATTCTTCGGGAACCAGTCAAGCTGCGAAGTAGTGAAGTCCAACTTTTTCTTGAACGAGACTCGCAATATTGCTCCCTGGAATGGCGCATTCTCGATTCGGAAGGATATGGCAGAAAGCTCTTTGTCCAGGTCATAGATTTCTTGTCTTCGGTCGTTCCACTCCGCTCGGTTGCTTGCCCACCACTCTCGGAGACCAGCCAGATCGTTCATCAAGGCGTGGAACTTGTGATCTTGCTCAAGTAGGAACTTGAATTCTTTGTTCCGCAGCTCTCTCCCTACGAATCGGTTCCGTCTCGTCGTAGATGATGCTGAACTCGGCGTCTCGGCCGAAGAACCCGTCAAGATGGGTGATATGGGAGGCTCCTGCCACTCGAAATTACCCAGATGGTTGTTGATGGTATCCGAGGCATCTTGGTACTTCCCGTCATCAATCTGTCTTCGAAGCTCTAAATGAATGGCAGATCCGTAGTCGTTAATCTCGTCGCCATGCATAGCCATAAGTGCCGCCGTTCTCGCAAATCTTTCGGTGTCGCTATAATCGCTGACATTTTCGTGTTTGTTGCGTCCTTCGCTATGGTATGGGGTGCTGGGAGACTTCCTGAAAGGTTTCTTCGATATCTTGTTCTGGGGCAAAATCTTGATCTCGGACGGGGCGTTTCTCCTGCGATGTGGCTGTCCATACCCGTTTCCTGTGTTGCTAGAGCAAGCCATGTTGCTGTTTGTGTTGCGATAGAACATGAGGTTTTCTGAATATTGATTCAAAAGTGATCGATAATCGAAGGACCCCGAGGGAACTTGTGACGAGAGCTTCCCTTTGAAGTATTTTGGAAATGTTCGCTTGCAGCTTTCTTGGACGACATCATGTCTACGCATACACTTGGTTTTGGACAACGAAGATCACTATGAGAGGTTCGATGTCAAGGTCCGCATTCAGCTAAATGATGGAGCAAGTCCCGCCATCTTCAGAAACTTCCATTCCAGACTCGGAGCCTCAAGTCCCAGCCACCACCAAGAATGATATGCATCTCAAATTTCCTTGAAAGGAATAATGAAAGCAAAATAAACCAATATAACACAATCTTCGTCAATATCCGCCCATCAAAGTTCATCAACAAACTTCCGTATCCGGAAAACAAAAAAGAACTCTTAATTCGGCCACTCTGCATCATGTCTGAAACGGAGGCCATCAAAATTTTCAATGCTCGTGACAAAAACAATTATAAAAAAAAAAAGCCTGCATTCCAGTCAGCGTATCAGGCAGCCACCCCTGATTCCCCGAATTCCCATTCCTCTCATCCCGCACCAAACAAACGCAACCCGCAAACACTCATGAAACAACTCTCGACCTGCAACAAACCCTCTCCCCTTCCCCCCTTTCCCATTTCCACTCAATCTAAAGCGGACCTCCAAAGTCCAAACCCTCCCGCATCCGGGACTCCGACCCGCGGCCTCTGATTCGCCCAGACCCCGCACACGCAAATGACGAGTCACACAAGGCAGCAGCCCGCTAGCAGCGCGGCGGCGAATGGGAGGCTGTTCGGCTAAGCTGCGAGAGGAGGCCTCCCAGCGCGATGTGCAACAAAGATTTTGGGGACGGAGAGTGCGGTGTGCAACAAAGGTCGATGGTTGATGGGGCGGTGTGAGAGCGAGGGAGTTGATGAGAATGGATTGGGGATGGGAGAGGAGGATGGGGGATGGATGAGATGGATGAGATGGGTTGGATGAGAGAGGGATTGATACTTGGATAGTTTGTTGTGCTGTTGGTGATGGATAGTGGACTGATTCGTGGGCTGCACTTGCGGTCTCCTCTGTTTGAAGCCACCAGTCCACTTGGATATTGTTTACGACTGCGAAGCGGACTTCCATAGCAAGATGCCTGGCTAGGCCATGTTGTACAAGATTTATTCAACTCGTCATATCTATAGACTCTTTTTGCTTCTCCAATCTGTATACACATCACCTATTTCCCATTCTCCTCCTTCACACCCCCTTTCTCAAGCAGTAACTTCAGCATATCCTTCAATTCCCCAATCTCCGCCTTCAAGCTCCTAACCTCGGTCGTAGCCTGATCCTCCTCAACATTCGGCTTCACCCTCTCCACAATTTTCTTCCAGCCATCCCTCTCAAAATCGACTTCACCAGCCAGCTGCTCCCACTCCTCCACACTATCATCATCTTCCTCACCCCTGCGTCGATTACTCCTCACCATCTTCGCGCTCTTCGTCTCGAACCAGGCTGCCACCATCAACAGCGGACTATACACAACCCCCATCACATAGTCGTTGAGTTTAGCGTAAGCGTGCTTTGGCATCCACCACTCAAAGGGGATAATCAGACAGAAAATCTCAATCAGATTCAACGGCGCAATAAACACATTCTCATCCGGCGCACGGACGAACTGCATCGTCTTCTGGGAGAAGAGCGCCATGTACTCGTCAATCGCATTGTCGGTAATATCCTCATACGCACTATTGTACAGCGCAATCAAGATATTGAGCAGCACGACCATGACGACGAATGTGAAAATATAATAAAGGATGATTCCAAAGGGAGGGGCGAAGTTGTCAAAGCCGCTGAAGTCCGGGGATTGCATGACGGCGTTAGCCATGGCTTGCAGGATGAAGATCGTGGCGTCGGCATTGGAGTCCGCGTTGTCCATGCCGATGAAGGCTTGCAGGAAGCCGACGATGATGACGATGAGCAGCGCGAAGAAGATTAGGGATTCCTTCATCATTACTTTGAGCACGACGAGCATGGCGCCGAAGAAGCGGATTGAGTCCAGGTAGAGCAGGAGCCGCATCCAGAACATGGGGGCTGAGAACGCTGGACGATATCAGCAACCTGTTTGGAGAATGGGGGGAAGAAAAGAACTTACCGAGGAAGTTGTAGCTCAACTCGTTGAACTTCTCTCGAGGTCCGCCACGGTCTTCTTCGAACGGATGTCCAAGAGCAATGATTCTCGTGATCAAACTTGTCGTCAAGAGCGCGTAGAGCAGAAGATTAAAGACGTTCCAGAAACCAATATAATACCGACCCACTTTCCAAAACTTGCTGACTTCATCACACAGAAAGCCTGCTGTGAAAATATACAACATAACCTCAATGATATCCAGATCTCCAGTAGGATTAACCGTATTGATAGCCCCAGTATAAAGCCCCAAATAGATCAACGAGAACACAACTTGTGTAGCATTCTGGTACACAGGAGCTCTCATCCGGTCCGGATCAACATGTGCCCAGTAACTCGTATTATCCTTCTTCTTATAATCAATGAAATTGCTAGGGTCGTTCTCATCCTGCACCAACCATCCTCTCCACAGATAATTAACGCATTTCTGATATCCCGATGATCCAGTGACTCTTAGAGCGTGCAAATCAACAGCTCGCTCGATAACATTGGCGGGGGCCGTTTGCTCGTCGTCGACCATGATCGAGTAGCGCTTGAGCAAGATGTCCTGCAGGAGGTAGTCCTGGTTATCCTCGCCTTCGATCCTGCCTCCTATTAGCTTACCCCTTCTCATTTATAAAGAAGGAAACATACAATTGCTTCGCAATAACCTCACACGCTACAGCGCGGATATTATGCAAATCTGCATCCCACAGCTCGAGCATGGCCTGCATTTTAAACCACCGCTTATTCACTAACAGAGCATACACCACACACGCGCCATACTCATTACCTCCCGCCTCCTTCGCCGCCTTGACGACTTTGTGGGTGATGATGCGCGAATGGCTGCAGGTGATGTGCGACTCCTCGAGCTCGCAGGGCACGCATTCTTCGATCAGGTAGCGCAGCTTGAGCGCGATTTTCGTCACTTCTGGCGCCGGGATGGCGGAAGGGAGCGCTTCTTCGTGGTAGGTTGGAAGCAGACGACGGGCTTCTTGCCGCCACATGTGACGGTCGGCGCTGTTGAGTGTCAGTACCATTCTCTCTCTTGTGCTCTTTGGAACGCGTTGCGGGGTAGGAGGTAATAGTCGAGGGGGGACGAACCTGCCATCACGACCGAACAGCTTCTTCCATTGAACCATTTTTGCGGCTCTGGGACAATTGTGGAGGAATTGATCGTGTGCTACAGCTTCAGGAGGCTGTAGAGGGAAAGTTGAGTCGTGGTGGGCGAGAGAGCTAGCTCTGCAAGTTGGCGCGTCTCCTCACTACGAGCCTTGATTTTGGTGTCTTGGCGACGTTCGCGAGGATTTTGGTCCATGTACAATGACGTCGCTGCTCGATGAGCTGTTTGAGGGCCATGTTTGAGATGTTGTAGTAGTTGACGGAGAAGACTGTGAGAAATACATTTAGAATCGTATCAGCCTTTCAAATGGATTAGAGGTATATAAGTTCGGTGAAGGAGATGGGGATGGATGTTCAGTGGGACCGGGGTTGATGTGAACCGGAGAAAAGCCGAGGTGGGAAAAAGGGGTGAAGGTTATAAAAGTCGGAATAGATCAATGAAGAACTCAAAAGTAATAAACGATGGAAGTAAAACCATTTCACAGTGGCATCTCAATACAACAGACAGAGTATCCATCTACCATGAAATATTACGATTCGTTCACCAATAAACGAAATTTCTATAACTACAGTCTATCACTCACATACACCTTACTTCTTTACAATCCTCGTGCCAGGATTAATCCCCTTCTCAGCCAAGGCTCTCTCGATAGCCTCAATCTTCTTCTTCTCCGCCTCATCCTCAAGCCTAATCTTCTCCGCAATCGCCTCTTCAGCTCTCTTCCTCTCTCGCTCAAGCTGATCCGGTCGTCGGATTGCGATATCTTTGGGCCTGTAATCGCTGAACATGAACTTCAGTGCCTTCTCGATGATCCAGCAGCCGACGTAATCGAGAACCATGACCGTGGTGAGGGTGGTCTTGAAGTCTGAGGTGAAGGGCACAAGACGCATCTTCTCGTTGATCTCGGGGATGAATTCCGTGGAGCAGGAGAAGGCGATTGCTGAGACACCGATGATGCCCCAGTACATGCCGCGGTTCTCAGAGAGGGCTTCGCGGAAAGGACGGCCTTGGTAGTTGATGGCAAAGGTGGAGATTTGTTGGATGAGCTGTAGGAGATACACGGCGCTGTTCAGCAAGGATTCCGAGAATTCGCCTTCGAGATCAATGTTTTGGTCACGTCTAAATTAAGTCAGCAGAGATCAATCGAAAGCTATTGGAAGAACTTACGGGGCAAGTTTATCGCAGTAACGGGCAATGTAGATGAGAGTCACGATGTGAATAGCAAATTGGCCGAGGATAGATCCAATGATGTAGAAGTTGAAGATGTTGGGCTGGGGACGTTCCTTGGAAAGACCTTCGACAGACTTGGCTCTGGAGATAGACAAGAAGCAAACACTCATGAGCATTCCACTGATCGTGACTTGTCCATCGCTGAACTTGATCCCCTCGAGATACAGAACACTGAGACTGTAGGCGCTGATCAGACAGTTGAGAGCGAGAATCTTATACATCTGAATCGTGGCCACGAGAGTGCAGCGACCTTGTCGAATGATGTTGGGGATGGCAATGACATTGCTCAACTTGCTTGTGAAAGGAGCAGCGACTGAAGCATCACCAAGTTTGATAGTTGGTGGCTCATCATCCTGCTCCATTTCCATCATGCTCTGGGTGAACTTATCGGCCAAGGAGCTGGCCTTCTTTTGGGCATCGGTCATCTTCGGTTGCTTGCCGTCAATGAGGGCTTGGGCCGCTGGTGATGTTACCGTCTCGATTGTATTTGTCTTATCACCCAAAGCAGTTTCGTTGAGAGCGACGTTGATTCCCTTCTTCTCTGCCTCTCGCTTCATCGCAGTCTCGTAGTGTGGGTTCGTGGGTCCAGGAGGGTACAAGTGGGCGATGAGAACTGGGACAGGTGGATGGGGTTGTTTGAATCGGGCCATCATTTGACATTGTTTTTCGTACAGCTCCTTCATCTTAGTGTTTCTGAAATGTTCGGCGATTCTGTTAAGATCGTCTTGAGATCCATTGAGAAGTGCAACACCGATATGGGCCTGCTTGAGAGCGCCAACATCGTTGGTACCATCACCAGCCATGAGAGTATAGTATCCGAGATCCTTGAGACCCATGAGAATTTCTTCCTTTTGCTTTGGCGATACTCGGGCATAGACCCAGGCATAACGGTAGATTGAAGAGAGAGCAATTTGACCCTTGAATTTTGAGAGAGCGTATCCAGTAACGCAAAGATCGTTGTTGGCAATGATCTTGGGGTCGAGCGGCTTGGTAGGATCAACAGGGATGCTGATAGTATCATCCACGCTTCTCCAGACCAGTTTCTCTCCAGAGTCATCATGTTCAGGGGCGTCCAAGATCAATACATCTCTGTCAACGATCTCAACCTCGTGGGCAACATGGACGGCAGTGAGCGGGTTGTCACCAGTGATCATGACAACACGATGGCTGCTCTCGTTAAGCATTTGAACAGATTTCTTGGCATCTTCCTTGAGAGGGCAATGTAAGACCAAGAATCCAGCAAAGTGTAAATCGGCTTCCACATTCTCACGCTTCAGCTCGTTGATCTTGCCAGAGCCAAGTTCGGTGTCGGTAGTGAGTCGTTTGTAAGCCAGAGCTAGGACACGAGATCCCTTTCGAGTGAAATACTTGAATGTTTCCTCATAATCAGCAGGAACCTTGACTAACATCTTCATGATAGTCTCAGGTGCTCCCTTGACGCCCACGAAGGTGCTCCTGATCTTCTTGCCAGTTTCAGGATGATGTTCCATGATTGTTGCAACAGAGCTTTGACGCTTCAGTGCAGAAGAGAACTGGAAGCGGCGCTTGATTTGGACAGTGTTTGAGGCAGTTGCGAAAGATGCACCTTTGGCTGCGAACATATTCTTGCTTGTGAGGATGTCATTTTTGCCGAGAGTCCAGCCAAGAGAGCTCAAGGTAGCCTTCTCCATAGGATCGCCCACGATATCGCCTTCATCAAGTTTGACCAAAGCATGTGCGGTGGCAAGGACGAGAGTTGTCTGTAATCCAGCTTCTAAGACAGGAGTAATATGGCTGTGAGCGCCATCCTTCTCACGAGGGGTATTGGTTCCACTGTGGCCCAAACCAAGACCTGCAATTCCTTCGACGACCAAATCTTCTCCAGTCAATGTTCCAGTCTTGTCAAAACAAGCGACGTCAACACGTCCGGCAAAGGGAATGCGGAAAGGCTCGGTACAGTAGATAGCGTAACGACTGAGAGCTGCAAGGCTGGTGTTGACAGCCAAGCTGAGTTCCATAGGAAGTTCCGGAGGTACGACACTGGTGACAATCAAGACACAGTCCAGGAGGAGCTTTGATCGCTTTCGGTCCTTCTTGACACCCTCGTCCCAAACATACCAGGAGGCTGCGATCGCGAAGATCAACAAGAAGAGAATAAACAACAGAGCCTCAGCATTGTTGGCAGAGACGCGTTCCGTGGAGTAAATCATAGTTCGGACCAAGCTTCCCTGGGATGTTTCGAAACCAGTCTTGACAACAATAGCCATGGCACCATCATCAGGAGGAGGTGGAACACCAGATGCGAGTTGAGGTCTAGCTTCTTCAGAATTTCCATGAGTGACTTGTAGAACCTTGGTTCCACCGTAGAGGAATGCGTTCTTGTCCAGTCCTTCGGGCTCGATTCTTGCGTCTGATGGTCTGAGTTGCACCGAGTCTTTCAACAATGGCGTGGATTCTCCTGACAACATGGCCTCGTTCACAATAGCACTTCCTTCAACCAGAAGCATATCGCAGGCAACGCCACTGTCCTCTTTGGTACGGCCAACAGAAACCAAATCGCCTGGGAGGAGTTTGTCGCTCTGAGTCTCTTCCCACTTGTTCTTCCTGTAAACCCAGATATCATATGGCTTGATGCTCATGCCTCGGAATTCATTGAGCGTTCTTTGGCGTTGCCAGACAACGGTACTTTCGAAGGCGACCAACATAAAGAGAGTGAAGAGCGAGTAGTACCAGTACTCATCCAACATCCACAATCCAACACAGAAAATCTGGAAGACGAAGAAGGGTGCCACGGCATGTTCCTTGAACAATTCCAAAAAGGTCGGCACCGGAATGTCGAACGTGTTATCGCCATAGTGTTGATGGATACGAGAAATCTCAGATTCGGTGGTGATACCTCTCGATCGCTGGAAGTTGAGGAGCAGAGGCTTTGGTTCGGCGTCGATAGCGTAGGTCAGAGGGGCAAACGAGTTTGTTGATGGATTGTAGAGGAATCGTCGTTTTTGGAAGAGGAACGAGACATTCTTCTTGCCACCAGCCTGGCCATTGTCAGCTGTATCCTCCACTCTTGACACTTCAAGACTCACATTATCCCTATCAATCTTACAGATCTCCGCAGACCCAGCGTTCGCAACCGGAAGAACCTTGATTAGCTTGGCATCTTCAACTTTTGTTGCCTTCGTCGATGTGAAGACGGCCTTCAAGTTCACATTCCAGTTGGTGCTGAGCCAGACCAGACTTTGCGCCGTGATGATGGTTCCGCACCACACGAACGTCCATTCTTGGCCCCCGATATGCTTGTTGTACAGATTTTCCGAGAGGTAGTATCTAAAGAAGATGGGCCAGATGATTGCAAAGGGCCAGACATAGGTATGGAAGTAGAGCGGTACTGCCAAGCTGTTAGAATTTTTTGGGATTTGCCATCCAGGAAAGGGGCTACCTACAAGGATTGTGAAGAGTCGCAGATGCGATCAGCGGGTTATCGACGAGAGGCGCCATGGCGCATTTCAATGTCGAAGATGCGCGCGAGGAAGAGAAGCTGAAGAGTGGTGAAGGCTTCGGAATAGGTGGCTGCAAGGACGACGCACCCGTATCGTGAAAATCGGCCTGCGGCGTGTTTCCGGCCGAGGTGAGGCTAACCGCAAAGAGCAGCCGCGATTTCTGGAGTTCCAGCCTTCCCCGTGACGTGATCGTGATGTCTGAACGAGCAAGACAAGGCGCCATCAATACGGACAATGTTATGTATAATGCACTAGCAGTCTCGTGTAGCTTTTGACTCGACGATATTGTTATCTTTCGTCCATTTCGTGTCCGCACATCACGTTATCACTCTACGCGTTGTTGACGCGGTCGCGCTCAACCCTCCCCCCCACGCGATCCTGGTACACTACTTGAGCCTCTTTGCGCCGTGTCACCCACACTTCAAATCTCTAAATACATCTGCGCAAGATGGTCTCCCAGTTCTCTTCCCTCCCATTCGAGCTGCGCCATCATATCTACAGCCATGCGCTCGACAGATCTCCGCGCAATGTCGAAGTCGAAGTTCGCGAAGGCAGAGTCGTCCCCAAGACACCACCGCCAGCTCTCCTCCATCTCAATCGCGAGTCGCGCAACTTCGTTCTCAGTGTATACAAGCCATGGCTTCCCCAATTCGCGGGCTCGCCATGCCACTCTCCATATGCTGCTCTGCTAGCAAAGTTCGACCCCTCAAAGGGGCAGCCAGTTTCCTGCTTGGACGATGTCTGCTTCGACATGAAACAGGATATGTTATTCTGCCAGAGGATGCTCACATCGCAGCACACTACTGCTGGGTGGCCAGCGCAACTGTTTGGTCGTATAGAAGAGCTGTGTCTGAGGAACATGGCTGTCAATATTGAAGGCAACATTGACAATAGACTTACCATGGCGGCAGTGCTGAAAGCGAAGAATCTGGGAACCTTGTGCTTCCTAAATATGTATTCAAATCGCCTTGAAAAGAAAGTAGAGCTGGTTTGGAAGGTACTGAAGAAGCTCGCCAAGAGGGATAAAGCACATAATATCCAACCGGCATACATAGCTCCTCTGATTATGGCTGCTCCGACGTTATATTTCCTTCCAAAATCCAGGTCAGAAACTCCAGAACAGTGGTACACATGCTCTAGTGATAGAGAATCTTCTCCTCGCTTCTCTGGATTTAATCCAGAAAATCTGGTATCTTGCCAAGTCTGGACAACCTACAAGTATCCAAGACCTGCAACACGTACAGCGACCCCACCACTTGAGGTGCCAATCATGCAGAAAACAAATCCTAGGAAACGAAAAGCTGGCAAAGACCTTGATGCAGCGCTTGCTGCTGTCGCGTCAGAACGGGCCAATCGAACGCGCATTTGGATCAGACCTGATGCTCTGGCCGAAATGAATGACGGGACCAGGCGTCGGCTTGGAATCGCAGTACGCGCTGCTTCATCGACAACGGGGGCTTCTTCAAGCTCTGCTCCGGCGTCCGAAGCTTCCAGTTCTGATGCGGGATCTGTAGCTTCGTCTTCCCGGCCTGCTTCTGATGCTGGGTCAGTACCCGATGAGGACGACAACTCAGAAGAGCCAGAGTCCGAATCAGAAGATGATGACCAGGAAGAGGCGGCAGTTTCTCAAGAACGGATACCAACACAACTCCACGCACATCGCTTCAATTTCGACGTCGGCGCACCCGAGGTTCTTGTGGAATGGGAATATTCCCCGGAAATGGTGACTTGGGAATGGGTTCCAAAAGCGGACTTGCTTCCGTCAGTACCAGTTATGATTGCCGCATTCATAGCCAATAACCGGGCCCTCGAGACTGGGACGCCTGTCCGCTTCCACGAACGAAACTCCGGAGTGGTTGGATTCGACTTTCTTGTGGAGTTCGAAGGCTATCCCGAGGAAATTTTCTGGACCTGGGTACCGGAATCAGATATGCAAGCTAGAGTTCCGCATATGGTCGATCAGTGGATGATCGAGGACGCATCCGAAGTCAATGCAGACGAGAATGTCGACGAGCAAATTTTGGCGGAGCAGGATTACGCTGAGCATGTTCGAGCTGAGAACAATGATGATGTTAAAGAGGAAAAAGAGCAAAGGAGAGGAGAAGAGGAAGCGGAAACCAAGGACACAGAAATGAAGGACAAAGAGGATCAAAAGGATGAGGATGCGAATGATGAAGATGCTGGTGACGAGGAAATCGCAGAATATGTCCCGAAGCGATTCGCCGCCCAGCGTGAAACTCCCGATGGACCGGAAATCCTGGTAGAATGGGAGGATTGGCCAGACGAGAAAGACTGGACATGGGAGCCAGTGAGCAATCTCCAGGAGGACGCTCCAGAGATGATGAAGGCATGGAAGGCGAGTCGCAAGGCAAAGAAAGCCTTCAAGGTTTTTGAGGTGGAGTCAATCCTGGGCAAGCGCAAGATCAAAGGAGAGTGGCATTATTTGGTCAAGTGGAAGGGGTTCTCGAAGGATGAAGCTAAGTCGCTTGAACCTTGCGAGAAGCTTGCTGTTGATGTCCCTGAACTGGTTGAAGCTTTCGAGAACCGCAAGCCGAAGAGGGGAAGGCCGAAGAAAGCAGTGGGTGCTTGATCATATTCTACTTCCTACAGGGGACGTAATTAATGTATAGTGGCTTTTCAAGTCGCCTTTCTTCCAGTGCCTCAAGTGAGCCTTATATTCGTCACGTGATATGTGAATGCCCGTCACACTCTTCTCGTCTTTTGCACCCCTTTGATTGTCCCAGTGGACCTGTGAATAGCTTCACTACTCCCTGTCATAATAGGTCCCATGCATCAATCTTGCATAACCCCTGAATAAGCTTAATTTCGTGCAAGGAAGTTGATGTGACACACCGCTGCACGGCGACGTCATCGCAAGGCTGGGCACGCACAATCAAGATCTCTCCTCTTCACCCCACATTAGGGTACATAGATCTGCCCTAGCTGCACCTTAGGGGACCACAGCTGCATCCGAATGGTACATGAACTTCCCGCGGATCTGGGTCATCTTCTTTCCTACGTAACTTTCCATCTCTCCACCTTCAATCCCAGTCTCCGCGACGAGGTGACATCGAAGCAACATGTCTTCAGCCGCTCCCCAAGACGGCGGGTCCAACCCGGAGCACTTGAAAGACAAGATCAAGCATCCCTTTAACAACCTGCGCGAGAAGTTCCGCGACACGAAGCTGTATGACTTGAAAGTGGGATTGATCAACAAGAAGTACTTTACCCCTCCTCGAGCGTTCAATGATTCAATACTGACTCGAAGCAGGCACGAAATCGGCAAGTTTGCGAACTTGGTGAACCCTAATCACAGACACGACGAGGAGCACGAAAAGGAGACCGATGACAAGAGGACAAAGATTGGGGAGTCGCATCGCTTCCAATCGTTTGCGCCTGAGAGGCCGGGGAATAATATCAAGTGGTACGTGGATGGACGGGATTATTGCTGGGTAAGCACTATGCAACATGATTGGAATTGGGCAGTGTGCTGACAAGAAGATAGGCGGTTTCAATTGCGCTTGAGCGTGCGAAGGAAACGATCTACATCGAGGATTGGTGGTTGTCTCCCGAGTTGTTCATGCGCAGACCTCCATACTATAATCAGGAATGGCGTCTTGATCAGATCTTGAAGCGCAAGGCAGAGGAGGGGGTGAAGATATATGTCATTGTGTACCGCGAAGTAGAGGTAATTACCCCCAATAGCTTTCACAGACACTTACTGATATGCGATCGTCCAGGCTGCTTTAACCTGCAACTCCGCGCACACAAAACACGCTCTCCAAGCTCTCTGTCCCAAGGGCACGAAAGGCCACGGAAACATAATGGTAATGCGACATCCTGACCACAACGTCCTTGAAAATGCAGCGGATATGACTTTCTACTGGGCACATCACGAGAAATTCATCGTTATTGACTACAACACTGCCTTCATTGGCGGCATTGATCTCTGTTTCGGACGCTGGGACATGCATCAACATCCTCTCGCTGATGTGCATCCCGAGGGCGTAGCAACCGAGATCTGGCCCGGTCAGGACTTTAACAATAATCGAGTGATGGACTTTCAGTCTGTGCAGGATTGGAAGAGCAATGAGTTGAGCAAGGCTGAGTATGGACGTATGCCGTGGCATGATGTTGCCATGGGTGTCGTCGGAGATTGTGTTTACGATATTGCTGAGCATTTCGTGCTCCGGTGGAACTTTATCAAAAGGGACAAGTATAAGCGAGATGGACGGTTCGACTGGCTTACTCTCGAAGGCCGGGAAGGACAAGATGAGGATCTTGTTGGAGTGCAGAGACCAAAACATCCTGTTGGAGACTACATCCACCATCCTGTCACGCCTCTTAGTGGCAAGACACTTGGAGACAAGCAGGGAACAGTTCATGCCCAGATCATTCGAAGCAGCGCAGACTGGTCCAGTGGCATCCTCACTGAACATAGCATCCAGAACGCCTACTCTGAACTTATCAGAAATGCACAACACTACGTCTACATTGAGAACCAATTCTTCATTACCGCAACAGGCGACCAACAATCACCAATTCATAACACGATTGGCCGCGCCATCGTCGAAGCTGTAGTAAGAGCTGGCAAAGAAGGGCGAAAGTTCCGTGTCATTTGCCTGATCCCATCTATTCCCGGCTTTGCAGGTGATCTGAGAGAAGATGCCGCGCTTGGCACAAGAGCAATTATGGATTATCAATACAAGTCAATCTGCAGAGGAGAGCACTCAATCTTTGGACAGATTGAAAAGGAAGGCGTGGACCCAAAACAGCATATTTTCTTCTTCAACCTGCGGTCTTATGACAGATTGAACGTCACGCCGGCCGTGAAGGAGCAAGAAGAGAAGTCTGGGGTGAAGTACCAGCAAGTTCAGCGCGCCCAGGCGCAAGAAATTATGGATTCCGGTATTCACGGATCTAAAGACCAGGATGAGGGTGCAGATAAGCATATGGGCAAGAAAGGCGCCTTGGATCCAAGAGATGACTCCGGTGATGAGAGCACAGAGAAGAAGACAGACGCGAAGCGGAAGTTCGAGCAAGCAGGTGAAAACAAACAGCCCGAAAGCACAGATAGCGTAGCCAAGAATGCGATGCTCGACACGCCTACTCTCGTCGACGAGAAATGGGAAGGAGGACTGGACACGGAAGTCGAGAACTGGATCCAAGAAGAGTTGTATATCCACGGCAAAGTCTTGATTGTGGACGACAAGCACGTTATTTGCGGCTCCTCAAACCTGAACGATCGCTCTCAACTCGGTATTCATGACTCGGAACTCAGCATTGTAATGACGGATACAAAACTGGTGAACACGACTATGGACGGTCAGCCGTACGAAGCTGGATACCACGCCACATCTCTCCGTCGCTACCTCTGGCGCGAACATCTCGGTCTCCTCCCGCCGCAGGATCTAGATGCGAAGGATGATCCGAATGCGCAGCCACCTGATGTACCAAACGATATTAAGGAAGGGAACACGTTTGACTTTGTTGCGGATCCGCTCTCAGATGATGTATGGGATATGTGGACGAGTCGAGCGACGAGGAATACAGAGGTGTTTAGACAGCTGTTCCACGCTGATCCTGATGATAATGGTATTTTCTCTTTCCCCTTTTGTGTTAGATGACGATTTAGCTAACCCCCGCAAAGTCAAAAATTTCGACGACTATGACAAATTCCTGCCCCCAAAGGGCACAAAGAGCGGCCACATTTACGACAAGATGATCCCGCCGAATGAGATCCGGGCTAAGCTGGATGAGATCAAGGGGCATCTGGTGTGGATGCCGCTGGACTTCTTGCGGGATGCCGAGATGGCGGAGAAGGGGTTGCAGGTTAATAGTTGGACGGAGAGTGTTTATACTTGATTCTTGATTCTTGATTTTGAGTTCAAGGGAGGAAGGAGTTTGGATTTGAGGATAGTGGAATGAAAATCACGTTGCTTTAAACACTGAGTGGTGACTATGACTTTGTGAATACTGACAATGTTCCCAACGCGGGATTAATCAAAACCCCATAACAGAATGAGCTCCATGACTCCACCGCACTCAGTATGCCCTTGGCTACGTAACGAAGCCTTCGACTCTAGTCCCAGCACCATGTTTATGTTACCAATACCCTTCCGATTCCCGGCGAAACTCCCAGGCGAAACTCCAACTCGAAGCGTATACTATGTTTGTAATTCCCATCCTATTCAATACCACTCTGAAACCCAATTCCTCACAGTTCCTTGCTGGGTTCTCCAACATTAGTCAACTTATAACCCATCCCCTTCTCATAGCTCATTCGATCCCAAAACATCTGACAATTCCTATCATCGTCTCCCATCTTCTGTAGGTCGCTTCTCTACGGTATCTCCATTTAGCTCCACCCACAAGCCTTTGATAAAGTTTAACGTACCTGGCTGTCTTTCCAACAAACCACCTCAACACACTGCCTCTGGAGCACCCCGCGGTCGCAGATGCAAATTGAGGGAATGGCGCGGAGAGAGAACAAGTTCTGGCATTGCGCTTGGTAGGAATTTGTCTTGTCCCAGCCGCAAATGGCGGAATTCTGCATGACGGAGTGACGGCAGCAGTTGGAGTTTGGACAGTCGGCGGGAGATTGTTGGATGGTGACGAGCGAGAAGAGTGCGAGGAAGAGAAGGAATATGGTGTAGAGTACCATTGTGGGACAGTGGCGATGTGAGGCGAATGTGTGATTGATTCTTGATGCTGATTGATGAAGATACGCAGAGCAATGATAGAGTGTTGATGATAATGGAAAGTTGACGTTGTTGATTGATGAGAAAACTTCCAGTGCGGAGCTGGAAAGACTTGGTCTGTTTGGGGGTGTGGAAAGGAAGGTGCGAGTGCTGTACACTAAATTCGAATTCGGAAGGAAAGCACCTCTTGACAGCTTCTTAGCTGTCTTCAAGAAAGGCGAAGGTATGATGGGAATGACTTTCATTCTCACTGGTTCTCAGATGGAGGTGATGAGCGTAGAGAGGATACCTGCACTAGTGCGGAAGTATATCAAGGACAAGATCGTACTGATTTATGCGCTGCGATTACTGCTATGTAATGCCCAAATTCAAGAACGGTTGTTCGAGGAAGACTTCCCCTGACTGCCATTCTATAGTCGCTGATACAGGCTTGTTGCTGTTACAGAGACAGATGAGTACTCGTCGGCCATTCCGCGCTAAGCTCGGGCCACCCTGCAGTAGCAGGTTAGCACTAGTAACTCCGACACACTACTAACCCCGATATTCGATATATAATAATTAATATTATAATAACTAATTAATATTTCGGGATAATTTTTTAATATATATATAGCCCTTAATTAATACTATAATTAACTATAATATTAAGCTATTCTAATTAATAAAAAGTAATAAGGTAATAATATTTATATTAAAATTATTATATTAATAATACTTAAACTCTTAATTTTTTACCCTTATTTTAACTATATTAGAGAATATATATTAAAAGTAATATAATTAAGAAGCTACTATAATTATATTATCTAATTATATATTTAATTAAGTACTTTTAATACCCTAAGTATTAATCTTATACTTCTTTCCCTAAAGCTTCTTCCCTTAAGTAATTAGTTCTTACCTTCTAATATCCTAGGATAGTTTATCTTCTAATCTCTTCTTTTCTACTTATTCTTTTATATCCTTCTCTTTCTAGTCCTTCTTTTAATATATATCCTCTTCTTTTTAAGCCTTCTTAATTACTTTCTAAATCTTCTTTACTTCTCTCTTCTTATAGAATTCTATATATTACTAAGTAGCCTCAAGTTCCTTCTAAGCCTTAATAAGATTATCCTCCTCTTACTTATTATTTCTAGCCCTAATAAGACATAGACCTTTATAAGAGAAGATAACTTAACCCTTATTCACTGGTTTAATATATTATTTATAGTACTCTTTATTTATAAAAGGAGAATTACTAGCCCAGATATCTTAATTATCTTTATTAAGTAATTACTATTTTATAATAATACTAATATTAGCCTTAATCTAAGTTCTTTTCCTAAACTTCTTATTTAAGAGCTTATAAGAGGGAGATAATATATTATCTTTATTCTTATTAAGGAATTTAGTATAAGTAAAGATACCCTTAACTCTATATAGGGTCTATATAAAAGCTATTTTAGTATATTACCGGGGATCTAAGCCCTTAATTCCAGAGTTCTCTTTATTATAATTAGTAATATTTATCTTAGAAAAGGGTTCTATAAGATTATTAATAATATCTTTATTTTTAGGAGGCTTATTATATAGTAGTAAAAGCTTAAGTTTATCTTTAATATTAGAGGAGTAAAGAGGCTCTTAATTAAGTAATACTAAATATTATCTCTCTTATATAGAGGTTCTTAGCGGTTAAAGGTATTATTAAGGCTAATTTAATATTAATACTTGAATTATATTTATAAGATTATTTTAATTAAGAGTATAAACCCTCCCCTTAATATCTTTATCCTCTATTTTCTTCTTAATTCTTAGCTTTATTATATTAAGTACTTACTCAGGATTAAGTAAGTAAATACCGGCCTTTTTAAATAATAATCTAATATTCCTAATAGTAAAGGTTTTAATATAAATCTATAAAGGACTTAATAGCAGGGTATTATACAAGCGGTTAATAGGGCTAATAACGTGAATATATTATAATAAGGGTTTCCAAGGCTCTTAATTACTTAAAACTAAGGAGAAACTAATCAATGCCCCCTTCTAAGAGCCACGTAGATATATTTTATAACCCCTAGTACTAAGCTTGGGTCGCACTAGCGCTTTTCTAGCATAGTAGGCGCGCATTAGCCACGTCCGCACGTGACCTAATTGTGCCCGTCACAAATCTATATTAAGACTTAAAGGAATATAGCTTTACTAAAGTTATTCTTCCCCGTTTATATATAATCCTTAATTAAGTACTTATACTAGTACTTTTCTTATAAGAAATAGCCTATATCTAAGGGTTAATAGAAGTATATAGAATAAGCTAGTAAATAGAAAAGTATAATATTTAATTATTTATAGAGAGTAATAAATTCATAGATTATATAATTATTATACTTATTAAAGATTAAAAGATAATATCTCCCCTTTCTAATATTCTTTATTTAATAATAGAAGTACTAGAGCCACTTAATAATAAGCTTATTATTAATATAATTACTTTCACTTTAACTAATTAGTATTCTATTAGGGAGATTATTATTAAATATTTTCTCCTTAAAGACCTTAATAAGTATAATAATAAAGGCTTTAATTATAAATCCCCCGGCTAAGATATATTCTAGAATTATAATAAACTCTTTATTTACTAGATCCTTTATAAAAACCTATATAGTAATTAGCTAAGTAAAATATAAAAGTAAGATATTAAATATATAAATTAGGTAACTTACTTATCTTATATTCTTATAAGTAATTATTATTAAGCTTATAATATAATTAATATAAAAGCTAATCTCATTAATATTATATATATTAAATATTTATATTTTATATCTCTTTAGAATTACTTAAAGCCTTTTAAAGGTCTTTAGAACTAGCTTAGGGGTAAGTGCTTTTATCTAATAATAATCTATTCCTATTATATAAATAATATAATATCTCCCTAATTTCCTTTATTTTTCTACTTATTTATATACTTAATTATTACCTAAGTACTCTTCCTTAGTTAATATAATACCCATAGATTTGAGTATTTATATAATAGCTTATATAACTATATTATATTATAATAGGAACCCTCTCTTAATAATAATATCTATATACTAGATTAAGCTTATCTCCTAGGCCTTATTTAGCCGCGTATTATAACCCCTATTCTCTAAAAGAGGCTTTATTCCATAATCTCTATTATATAATATTAAATAAGAGATATTAAATACGCTAGTAATAAGATATAAGTTAATAATCTCTATATTAGCTAGATTATAATATACCTTTAGTGCTTCCTTTATATACTCTTCCTTCTCTAAATATTACTTTATTTTATACTTTAATAGCTTTTAGAGCTTTATAGAGGTCTCTTTAATAGTTTACTTACTTATTTAATATATAGACTTTAGTATAATAGTATTTCTAGTAATTAATCTATTCTTAAAGGTATATTAAGAAGACGTGATTTTATATATTTAGTATTCTAGTAATTTAGTGAGCTTAGCTAAAAGAGTATACTAAAACTTATATTTTTATTATTATTAAAGTACTACTTTATCTAATTAAGAAATATTATATTACGTGATTATAGAACTAAATTAGGGCTATAATAATATAAAAAAATTATCCCGATCAAATGCGTAGTTATTTTTTAATCTAATATATAGCGTTAAAAATCTATGTCGGAGTTGCTCGTGTGTTGGAGTTGCTGGTGCTAACCTGCTACTACAGGGTGGCCCGAGCTTAGCGCGGAATGGCCGACGAGTAGATGCGATGCGAGGTGGAGGTTGCGCCGTTGAAGTTTACGAGTGTTATGATATAAAAGAGCGAGCAAAAGGGGGTATCAGAGGAGAACTTGCCTACTGTATGAGCGGTTTAAAAGAGTATGAGAAGGATGACATTAGGTAGTAAAGAAATTGAGTGGAGATATTATGCTACCTTTTGCAATAGAGCTTCTTTGCGGCTCTGGGACTCGGACTTTTGTTCTAAATTATATGGTAGCAAAAGGACCCAATGCCGAACATCTGGCATGTACGAGGTACTCTTGACACATTGGGACTGCGTGAAATTCGAGGACCTTAAGATGTAGTTGACATTTATGCGGGTTCGGAGATCTTCACAGGGTTTAGGCGAGCCCCCGATTTCAGCAGTTCTCAAATTTACACATATAAAGCAGAGAGGTGCGTATTTCTCAGACACAATGCTGGAAGAACGAGACGCCTGAGTTGGGAATCCCGTGTTACCTGTTCCTTGAAGGAGCTGGTAGGCCATCCAAACGAAAGTTCGTATGATCGCGAGACGTATTGCAATAGAAAGAAATCTGAACTCCATACGTTATCCCCAAACCCTCGAACAGCAGTCGAAGGCTTCTTTCGACTTTTTTCTGTCAGCTTGTGCCCATGGAGGTGAATCATAACAACCGCAACGGTTTCATATGACACTCTCGCGACATATCATTCCTTTTGTGTCTGGGAGCTGCCACCTTCAAGGAAAGGTATCTAAGCTATGGGCCGAGGCAACCTGTTTATATCTCGATCGACGCTGAACGAAATACCATAAAATCTTGGGGTCTGGACCCCTCTAATTTCTGAAGGATTCTGCGTTACGTATTGGGCTGGTGGGTGAGTGCAGGCTGAGGCTCTGAGCGATACCCCGCCCCGACTCCTTGCATTTGTCAACTATCCAACCATTCAACCCAAAATCTTGGCAGTGGAAACTTCTATTCAATAGTCGCCCAACGTGGCAACAGTGCTGTTGTCTTAGGTCAACCGAGGCCACAAATCCGTCAAGCCGGGTGGTTACACAAAGCCTCTAAACTTGGCAAAGTCCGAAAATGGCAATCACTTGCATTGGAGGCCACTTCTGAAATCCAGCCTCCCACTTGCGTGCTGTGCTGTTCAATAAAGAGGTTACAATACGTTCCATTGCTCACCAGCAATCATGATAAGGATTCTTGATGATCCAAATTTGTTGGCTGATAATGGTGTTGTGAGCTAGGCCTTCCGCGGGGGCTAGGCTCATCCCGTGTCCCAAGCTTGGCGTTCGCTTCGTCCCGTTTTCCTGATTTATTGTCCCCTCCCCCTCCATGGCGCAAAGCTGAAGGCTGCATACTCGTAATGTCACCCTCGAATCTCGTTTATACTCCCAATCGAGAAATCCCAGGTGTTCTAGAAAGTTTCTATTCGTTACAAGTCGTTGATAAGCGTGGTGGTATCAATAAGGTGGGTCTTTGCTGTCCGCCTTCGGTGCGGGGTTGGTACAAGGTCAACATGGCGTTCTTCTCCGCATGTTCCCCGAAGGCCTGCAGTTGTTTTTGGATTATGTTCCAACGCCTTGCTGCAAGGTCTGCTCTTGTGACCTATGTATAGCCAATGCGGCATATACCTCGTCTTTCATTGGGGATAACCATTCTAGATCAAGCCCTTATCTGCGCGCTGTTCAGTCTAGGCTGACGACTCATGCCACAATAGTTACTTTTCATTCTTTCTTTTTCGAGCGTGAGGCTCTCTTGCTAACGAAGGGATATCTGCTCCCACCCCACTTATTATTATTTTCCATCTGTTGACATTGAAAGTTTCTGTATCCATAGAGACAATGATTTTTAAACGTTTTCTCACGATTGTCTTGCCTCTCGCAAGTGCTTTACCCTGGGACGGACCCCAGGCGACGGCGACAGTAGAACTCGAAAGCTTTGAGCTTTTCAGATACGAGCAATACGCCATTGCAGCTAAGCCTGGTTGCCATCCACTTCCTACAGCGAACCCAGGTGAACTTGATGATGGCTACGCCTTGTGGAAACGTCAATCAGCAGCCGTTACATCCTCATTCATTATTGACACCTGTGGCTACTACGGCGCAGCTTTTGGCTAGTGCTCCGCCTGTCCCTAGTTGCTGGTGGCTAATATTGACCTAGCTTTTCCCGCAACATGCGATCCTGGGTATACTTGCGCGATAGCTACCGCCCAAAATGCTTGGGGTTGCTGTAAGAAACCCCAAGGCTGTACAATCGCAACAACCTGTGTCCCTCAGTCGCAGTTGGCGAGCTGCGCTGGCAACAATGCCTGCCAAGGAAACAATTGGGCGACGAAATGGTCTGTAGCCTTTACCAACTATAGTCTGCTCACAGCACTGATTTGGATACTAATGGAAATTAGTGATACTGACTCCCCCTACTGCAATCAGCAACTCGTTGTCGGAGAAGGAAACTTTCCTGCTACCCTTTTCTACTGCGATTCGGTCCCATCAATAGGAACGATATATGCCACGGCTACTGATGTAACAACAGCGGTTGCTTCCTTTGCATTTGTTAGTATGTCAATTCCACAATTCTCGACTTCGACTCCATCTCCTACAACAAGCTCTACTCCGACGAGCCCCCCAACGAGCCCTTCAACATCCACATCTTCTACTCCTCCGTCAACCCACACTTCATCGCCAACCCCAATTGGGCCCATCGTAGGTGGCACTATTGGCGGGGTTGCAGTCCTTGCTGGTTTGGCATTTGGAATCTTCTTTATTCTGCGCAGCAGAAAGAAGAGAAACGAACAAGCATCCAGCGACGTGCAGCAAGCACAATTTGCTCCTCATACAGCGCCAGAAGGCGCAGCTGGTTACAGCCACCCTCAAGCAGGAAGTAAGGAATATTATCAAGCACAAAACTCTCCTGTTTCGCCATACTCTGCACCAGGGAGCCCGCCCCTAGGAGCACCCGCACCGCAGTATCAGCAACAGACACCCCCTTATAACTATCAGCAAGCACCAACTGAGATAGAGGGGACAGCGATACGCAAATAAGTTTTAGGGCGGGACATGGTCGCTATTAGATCATAAAAGAAGTGACCCGCGGTGACAGGAGTGGAATGGCAGGTTGCCTGTGCATTGGAATTATGTAGCGCTGTTAAGGGGATTTCATTTAGTCTGGAAATCAGAGAATCTTGCGCTGGTTATGAGATATGTAGTTATGCTGGATATGGGACTTATTTGAGAAAGAATAGTGTTAATGAATGGATACTTGTGTATTATCCCCCAATGAGTTCTTTCCTTTCTTGCCTTTCATATCTTTACAGTGGAGGTTCTATCCGTTCTTCAGGGCTATAATTAATCTTCTCATCCGTTAAATCTGAGGTAAGTATTCTTGAAATTTATTACCAAAATAATCATGAAGCACAAAGCTAAAAGACTTGTAAGCAAAGCTGACTTCAGTAACCAGATTCAAGATATTTTCTAGAGTGTTTGGGTTGGATAGTGCCGTAGCTTCGGGTAGTAGTCTAGTGGCCCATGGTTGTAACCCGAGAAGGTTACAGGCATTTAATAGTTGATACCAAAGAATGACGTCCATCATAAAGTCAAAACATCATCTCTTTCATTCTCTTACTTTCGCCCAGTTCGATTCCTTCAACACACATCCCTCAAATCGAAAAACGCGAAGGCCAGCACTCAAAATGGCATCCCTCTTCGATACCACTCGCAATTTCTCTCTCTACACAGTAAACAATTCTGTTCCAATCACAATTTGTTGCTCCTCTAATGCTGTTCAGATCCCCGCTGCATGGGTGATTGCGTTTGCTCCTCACGCCTACGCAGCAACGCAATCTAAAGTCTTCGACAACCGCTCTCCTCGAACTTACGCACAAACCCTCGAGAAAGATCAAACCATCGGCAAAGAAGTATGACCACTTCCCCAATCCCCCCTCTGTATCTGATGCCCTCCAGACCAAAGCACGCATCCTCCGCGCCGAATCTGCACAAACCAACGGCTTTGAAAATCTCGCCCTCTTCGCGACCGCTGTCCTCGCTGGTAACCTCGCCGGTCTCCCTGCCACGACATTGAACACATTATCTGTAGGATATCTGATCAGCAGAGTGGTTTATAATTTTATTTATATCAATAATACGAGTGAAGGATTGGCGAACTTGAGGAGTGTTGTTTTCTTGGCTGGAGTGGGACAGATCTTTACTTTATTTATTAAGAGTGGGAACGTGTTGAGAGAGAGGGCTGCGAATTTTTTGTAGGTTCGATTGGAAATGAGTAAGGAAACGGTAGATAGGTGGTTAGTCTCGGAATTACATAGAATTGGAATTTAGGATGATCCTTTTGCTATTTCGATAAATCTACCTGGTCGACTAAGGTGGTAGGGACAGAACTTCGAAATTATTCGATATAGTGAATCTGGTTCTGTATAGAGACAATAGTATATATGTGTACTTGAGCTGTTCGAATAAGACTTTAGGACCACAGACCAGGCAAATAGAGGAATTAGAGACATAGAATTGAGGCATAAGGGAAGGAGCAAAAATCCAATAAAGAACATATCATATTAAGAATTAATGAAAGCTTACTACAGATTCTTGAAGGACCAACCATTTATGATAGTTAGCGTGGAATTCGAGTCGTGATGGGGTTGTAGTTGATATTGCGTTGAGCTCCGTCGGAGTTATTAGTTCAGTTTGGTTTGGGTTCGGTTCGTCTTCGCCCATCGTTCAATTCGCCCGATTTTCTATTCGGCGAATCGCACCCATGGGACTAGATGTATGCTCGTCAGAATTTTACTTGCTATCCTCAGAGCCGGTTTTAGTTGCGCGTATACAACTTCATTCTTAGCAGTCCAATCTCCTAGACCAACATTGGTTCTGCGAAGAGAAGGCAAAATGTCTCTGCCCAAATGTGGAGCCGGTGAAGTCTCCCAGTTTTGAGGTTACAGCAGGGGTATAATCGGATTCGACAGATCGCCAGCCTTCAGGTCTCTTGTTGTCCAAATATCGAGATCGACGAGCTCTCTCGAAACCACTAAACTTCTCCTCTTGTTGAATTCTTGTTATCTTTTCGTTCAGTGCCCGTGTGGCCTGTTCTTGCTAAGACAACTTGCTTGGATCGAGAGGGAAAAGTGTATCGATTGGAGTCAGAGCACTCCGAAGATTCAGCTCGGATTCTGGGCCGCCATATATGCCATATCTCTCTGCAAGCTTTGTTGGTTTACTTCTCGGTCTGGGCGGAAGCTGTGATAAGAAAGAAGGACTACCACGAAATACCATGGCGAGAGTCTGTTCATGAAGAACGTCTAGTTTCAGCAGAGAGAATAGTGAACCACGGGCTTGGGATAGGCTTTTTGTAAGTCATTCGATATATTTTGCCAACATCAAAAAAGGTATTGCTCACATTTGATGGGCATTAGAAATTATTCAACAATTTGTTGCCCGGGCATTTACTTGTCTCAACCAGAGAATCCATTCACATTCCACCGGAATGGGTGGAATGCGGCTAATTGGAACAGCTGACCCCTCTTGCAACCTCGACCCAGGGACTCAATGAGGAAAGGGCCTCAAAACTATTCAACAATACTTTTTCAGGCCCCAGCGCAACAAATTTGAAGGTCTCCTACATCTTCAAGAACCTCTGCAGAGAGCTGAAAAATTCTTGTCTTTGCAATATCAATCATTTCTTTGAGTTCGTTCGACCACTGATTAGGCACTGAATGAATCGACGTAAGAGTTTTCAATGCTCTGTGGCAATTTGTTAATCGTTCCGCGGCTGGAATTGTATCATCACCAGCAATTACGATACGGCAAATAGCCTGCGTGGACAAGTTACATCCCATAGAGGCCAAGAGTTGTTGACAAACAATTTTGGCTTGCGGCTTCCGTCCCTCATCTGCATTAACGATGGCCTGAGCGAGGAGCTGGTTGTCTGCAGCCTCCCGCTGTGGTGCTGAAGTCAGGGCACCTGTTTTGATTATTCCGATGGCGTTCTGAACGCCAGGACTGAGAAGTAAACGGACGCTCTCTATCTTTACCAGCAAATTCTCGACCCTTTGCTCTAAAGTTCGAGAGCCGCTTCCCGTGTATCTGACTAAGAATTCCCGACAATTGCGAAGAAATCCCTGGAAATCATTTCTTTGATCTGAGACGGCATTAGTAACAAGTTTCTGAGCAGCTCGAGATTTGATACGTACCAATAAGAGTGGTTTTACAGGTGGCCTCAATCTGAAGAAGTTGGTTAACAACTGATTCATGTGTGACGAGTATTTCTTCCAAGTGTTGCATCAGGCACAGCGCCTGTGTGAGTAGCTCTGATTCTGCAGCTCTCCCTTTACTTCTTTCAAACATTTCAGATTCAGCGATCAACGCTATCACTTTCTCTCTTCTACTATTAATCGCAGCTTGAAGAATCTGGACGTATTCCGATCTCATCTGTTGAGCTTGAACCACTCTTTGCTCGGGACTAAGTTCTAAGAGCACTTCAAGAGCTTGTGAGGTCTGACGAGTCTGTAACAAAGCCTCAAGATCATCAGCTCTGACAACTTTCCACGGGTTGTCGCCGAACTCCGCCGATCTATATGACCCGCTCTCTGGTTTCAACTTAAGCATTCCATAATGATTGAAGTGAGCCGTCCAGAACTCTTCGGATTGTAACGATTCGACGAGTGTCACCGGGATTGGGTAGATTATGTGATATTCAGGGAATGGAGGGCTAAGCAACTCCGTCATCGTGCCAGCCGCAGACATGCCTCTTCGCGGAAAGACTTCTTGGTAGAGTGCTAGAGGGTGCTTAGGACCTTCGAAGAAAGCAAAGTTTGCTCCACCGAATGTCTGATATTATTGTCAGAATACTTCTGCATACAAATGCGCTGCTACTTACAGCGTTGTCTCCGGACCAGCCTAACTCAGCAATAGGTTCGTCCTCGAACCAGTCCTCAAATCTGGCGGGTTTGTGATAAGCAAGTTTGCTGAAATCGTAATATCGTCGGCTGGCATGCCAAAGGACATGCATGAACTCGTGCACGATGATATTTGCCACACGAAACTGCACGGCTAGTCGTTCACCGCTTGTCAGATCATCGTTCATGTCTAGCAGTGGTTGTACTAGCTCCGCTGTTATCCACACATCAATCTGGCCATTCGTTTGGTTGAAGAACGTCATACCATTTGAATCTGCTAACGTTTCTCTCTCAGCGTTAGTAAAATTTTGACTGAGGAACTGAGAGGGGAGACGAGCAAAAGTCTTGAAACCCAGTCGCACACGGTTTCTAAAGACAGTGTCTAACAAGCCTTGAATGTATTCGAGGCACTGTCCGGCATTGCCGGGGCGGGGCTCCCGCAGTTTAAAATATCTGTAATAGTCACGCAGCTCATCCGCTGTCATGGCCAGTCTTGCTTCCATGGGTATCCGATCCCAGGGTATTTGACGGACCGGGCCAAGGAGAAAAGCATCAAACTATACTTCGTCAGCTCTGCGTCAAAGTAGGTTACCGAGTACAATTCACTTACCCATGGGTGGTAAGGTAAGCAAGCGAACATCCTCGACGCTAGGCGAAGACAAGGTTTCATCACATTCCAGACTAAGTCGTTGTCGGCGGCCCAGTAGCCATTGCTCAAAGTTGGGCCGCCGCCTGGAAGCGGAAGGGGTGGGAAATCACGGAGCTCCCATCGTTTTCGATCCATGAACTCCAATATTGGATTCTGTAGATTGCCCTGCCTCAATTGTCGATTCGAATGGGCATCAAGTTCTATCAACTCTGTCGTCGTGTATCCCTTCAATGCATATCGCTGAAATATTTCTTCCGGTGATCGAGTTTGTGAGTTCGAGGTCCTTGGGCTGAGAGGCGTGAGATTACTTTTCGGGAAACCAGGATTCCCATACTTGGACTGGAATACGGTGGGAACGATGGTTGCCGTCATCTTGACGAGACTCTAGAGTCTATGATGACATTTCTTGTAATTTCGTACAGCTCATTCTGCAGTTATTCTGCCATTGTTCTTTGTGCCAAACTTATAACCGGTTTCGGAAGATTTCTTGAAACCATGAAAGTCTTTGTTTCGTGTCAAATTTTGACAATGTACTCTAAGAAAAACAATCACCGTCAGAACATCAAATCCTTTGTAGCCTTGAAGGTTCTCAACATTGGGCAGGGACGTGTCACTTATAAATAGAAACTGGGATATTGCCGAAATGTTTGGCATGTTCGCGAAATCGGCCGAGGTCTTTAATTTTGAAGGCTACTAGGCCGGCGAGATAGGCTCGGGAAGTGAGCCCAGGTGGTGAGTCTAGCAAGTGGAGGCGCAAGTAATAAATACGGCTTGAGAACGAAAGCATAGCTTGCGGATTGTAGAATAATGGTATCAATCATACAGTTTGGACATGGGGCTGATAAATTTGGGTAAGATTTTCAGATTCGAGAGTTGTGCGTGCGTTCGATTTGCGTAAGATTACCCACCCAAGACCTTTATTGCCTCGCCACCGACTAATGGCACGCTCGACCATACTTACGTAGTCGGATGTAATTGTACGGGAGGGGCGCCAGAAATCCAGCACAAGAGGAGACCGCAGCGGCTGCCCAGAACTTGGGATCTGAAAAGTCTACCACCCCGGCCATCAAATGATAGTCAACGATATTTTCAACCGCTTCCATAGAGAGCATCGAGACTAGACTCATTCCTGCCGCAGTTGTAACCGCCGCTCGCCAACCGAGCCTGTCGATTCCATAGCGGAGGAGCAACGTCTCGAGCGACATCGAGGAGGCAATGCCTGATGCCACTATCCAAGATCAGCATGGCCTATTCACGAGGTACTACAACATACTTGAAAGCCCCATAATCGTGTAGATACCAAGCCCTGGATGTTGGCTCTGCAAGAACCACATCATTGAAAAGTCGCCAAGGGTACAGCCAACCAGGCAACGCAGCGTGTTGACTCCAGCCCTCTTCCAGAGAAGGCTAGAACTCCAGAACTGGGGAGAAAAGGTGGAAACACTCTTCTTCGGAGACCGAGTACAAGATTGGTTGCTGGTCAACCGGGCGAAAGCTGTTAAAGCAGAGACAGGAAGAGCATACGGTGCATAGTCGGATGTCTTCATTGATGAAGTCGAGACACGGCTCCCTGGCAAGAGTATCTCAATCTGAAACGGAGCATCTTCAGAGCTTCAATAAATCCAAGCTAATGACAACTGTGCTTTGGGGTTTCGACTGCAGTGGCTTGTTGATAATAACTTTGTATCCTGGGTATGAACAGTACCAATGCTGAGACGATGATTCGGAGCAGATTGTGACGATTGAAACCTTGTCGGCGAATGCTGTCAAGAAGAATGAGGACAGTTATAGTCAGGAAGACAGGTCGGAGGTTGCTAACGGTTGCAGCTGATGCAGAACCAATGGAAGTCAGGTCGAGAAGTGTCTACGATCACGTGAGCAAAAATTCATCAGGAGAAGGAGAAAGTCTAACAGGTAGCCAACAGCATGAACTGTGGAGAAGTGCTGAGAGCACGGGCGCAAAGGAGTCAATCCAGGATGTCAATCCAGAGTTCTTTTGAGCGGATTTGGAAGAAAGATCCCCCTTACTCGATGAAGACTGAGATGATTTGGGTGCTTCACAACACGATGACATGGCTGCTGCAGGTGACTGTTTGAGATCGCAGGTTCGAAAACGACTATGAGTGGATTGGCTGATTGGTCTGTAAACTGATGGACTCTGAAGGAGTGGAATAGAGTTGAGGTTCCTGGTATCGTGTCTGAAACGCGATATTCTCAGGATTAGTCATCTCCAACTATTCCGGAACAAGGTTAGCGTCATTTCCTGCTTCAGCAACACCTTCGCCTTCAAAATCTTACTCCATGTTTACTGGATTTAATATGTTTCGCTATCAAAGTGGGGTTTTTGATTCAATTAGGTTTTTGGTCATTTAAACCAGAAGAATGATCACGCTGCAACGAGTCTCCCCGAGCAGAAGTTGGTAAAATCTTACACACGCGGAGTTTCATTCAGCCGCGTTACACAACGCTTCTTCCTTCACAGAATACAAGATCTAAGTTGCGTACTTCTCATCTCGCGGCCATCTCTGCTCATCTCTGAAGCGTCGGCACAGTTTCACCTAAAACGTGATAGCAAATCACAGGTCTCCCTTGCGATGTTTCCTTCCTTCGTCCCGGACAAGGCTAGGCCTCTTGCCAGCCGGCCTCATCTCATACCAAGCATCTATGCCGTCTGCCTAGCTGGCACTGCTCTTCCACCCAGCTTCGTCAACATCGTATTTGTCACAACAGCCGCCCTTTACCTCTCAGCTCAGATCCCAGCGGCGACCTCAGGAAAGGTTCCATCAGATTACATGCTCCCGATCCAAGCTCTCATTTCCATCTCTCAGTGGGTCGACTTCTGCGTTATTCACTCTCCGGATGAGTTCTATCGCGTCAAGGACAAGGAGAAGGTTCCGCAAACTTGGTCGGAAAAGCTTAGCTGGTCGTGGGGTTTAAACACCACATATCGAGGTATCGGCTGGAATTGGAAGGTCAAGAATGTTCCAGAGGCTACTCCCCTCTCGACGTCGAAATGGTAAGGACTTAATGTCAGTGGTCTGCAATATCTAATAATTTCAGGTCATTCGTGAGGACAGAAGCATTGAAAGCCTGTGTTTGGTACCTCCTCTTCGATTTGTGCTGGTCCCCAATCAGTATAACACCATACGCGACCTCGTCCCCCCCAGACATATTTTCCGATTCGCTGTTTCGCCAAACTTTTTTAGCTTTGATGACTGGGATTGGAAATTACTGTACTCTTAACATGCAGTACTCGCTGGGTTCTGCACTTATCGTGGCTATTGGCCTGTACACGCCTCAAGATTGGCCTCCATTGATGGGTCGTTTGCGGGAGGTGTCAACTGTTCGTGACTTCTGGGGGAAGTTCTGGGTAAGTCTGATCTTTTCGAATATTACTCCCTATTTTGAATGTTTGCGTTTCCTCCCTAGCTAGTATTGGGGGTGAAAAGGTCTCGAGACAATGCCTCAATCCCCGATTATATCCTCTATAGGCAGAACTAACCTGAGATCCTGCGGTTTAGCATCAGAATCTACGTCGGGTGAGTCACTCGAATTGCTTCCAGCTTGTGACTTTTACTAAGTCGATCAGAAACTTACACTCCCATTCAATCTTCTCACCAAGTATATCCCAATTCCTCGAGGCACACTGGTGTCGAGGTATACTCAATTGTATCTGGCATTCATCACCACAACGTTGATCCACCACTCCGGAGCCATGAATCTTCCATCCAGCTCCAGCGCGAACAATCTGAACCAGGCAGCATTCTTCATGTTGCAGCCCGTCGCAATCACATTCGAAGACTTTGTGATATATCTTGGCAAAAAGGCAGGGGTGAAGGAATCTCGTAAGCTCCTCGTCTCCTCTTGAATGCCTAAATACTAATTGTGGGATTTGAAGGGGCGACGAGAGCCCTTGGAAGTCTGTGGACATTCGCATGGTTCACGTACACCTTGAGATATGCATTTGCTTTCTTTGCTAACTCTGGTATCTACTCGTCAAAAGTATTGCCAAGTATCATAGAGGGGACTTTGGGATTGATCAAACGATATTCTGGGGGACCTGGTTTGAAGGAACTATGAATCATATTCCGACTTGATGGGATACGAGCAAGGACTAAGAGCGTCAGAACGATGTTATATGACTCCACTCAGATGAGCGACCGACAAGTTAGGCAGCTGCAAGTCTATCGGGTCGTTAGCCTGGACATTCTCTACAGTACAGGGATTAGCAGTTTCAACTCCTAAACAAATGTTCCCGAGTCTGCTGAGCAGCCTTCTCCTCCTTTCTTCATCGGCCGACCTAGCTGGTCAGCTTTATTTCTGCATCAACATTAGACTGCGTTAACGCTATTGCTGTGGATTCTTTAGCAGTACCTCACCATTATGACAACATGAAAGTTCAAGGGTAGAGTCGCGAGAGACGAGCTGACTGGTTGGCGGACCGATAATCTGACCATGTAGCTGACGGCGAGGATGCAATGAAATTAGCGACGAAATAAGGAAGAAAAGAGATCCACTGAAGTGACGTAGTAAGTAAAGAGCTCTCCTCTATATATCGTGCTATAGGTGCTACCAGAACAGTTCCACAAAGTCGTTAACAAGTCCACAAGATCACCTGACCAACCTTGACCTCAGTAAGTCAACTTAGACCATCTGAGGTTTCTTGTACCAATTGAAGACAGAACATCGTTCGCAATTTCCATATTCCGCATTAACGCCGCCTTCCACGTTCAACAAAAGAAGTTCGAGTCAGGACGAGCTGCCTTTGGTCCGCTTACCCCGCACCCCACACTCTCAATCGGGTGGCTAGTGAACTCGGCAGATCCACTTTGTATGAACCCTTTCTACATCTGGTATGAAGCCCTCCATATTTGGCATTAGTCTGGGGATCGTGGGCTACGAAGAGGGCGGAAGTACTGCGCGATATATGGTTGAGAAGGCGGAATGATTGCGCAAGCTACCTCTTCTGGGGTGTTACACCAAATTAGTGACCGAGTGGAACTTTAATAAAGTTGATGCTGCCTTCCAAAGGCACGATATCTCCCAGCTTTCATTTTCATTTTTTGCTTGTTTAAAATTCTCCACTAGATTGCCAGTCCCTGAAGTAACGAGAACTGATCAAGTCATCAGAAAGGACAGGACGTCATTAGAAGGACCCCAAAATGGAAACCAATATCACGATCGAGCCCGAAGGCTCACAGTACGACTACATTATTTGCGGGTTTGTATCCCTAACTCTTGGGCTAGATGTCTCTGACCAGGTCCAGTGGAGGTACCTCGGGTTCCGTCATTGCAGCACGCCTGGCCGAGGACCCAAACACTTCGGTGCTGGTCATTGAAGCCGGACAACACAACTCACTCCTTGAGAATACAATTATGGCAGGCGGATGGTGAGAAGAATTCTGTATATCTCATTGAGCATTGCTCATTATGACAGGTCCCAAAACTTCGACACCGAAGCCGATTGGAATATCGTCACCGAGCCGAGCCAAGGAGCCAATGGGAGACAGGTAAAAGTCAGTCGTGGGAAGTTCCTTGGTGGATCTAGTGGTGTCAATGGGACGCTTTGCATTCGAGGCACGAAACAAGATTACGATGACTGGAACATTCCTGGCTGGAGTGGAGAGGAAGTGTTTGGGTACATGAAAAAGGTCAGTAGACGTCTGTCCTGTTTGAAGCTGAGATCTGATTTTCGCATAGGCAGAGAATTTCCACACCAAGAAATGGTTCAAGCAAGACGAGGCTTCGCACGGCTATAACGGATTACTTGATAACGAGCCTCATGACTTGGTGGGTAGATCGGGATTGTACAGTGTTCCTGCTTACCAGAAAAATAGGCTCCAATCTCAGACTTGGTCATGGAATCATTTCAATCTCAAGGCCTGCCGTTACACCCAGATATGTTCAGCAGTGGTGAGAGCTCACATGGATGTGGTCACGTTCCACGAACAGTGTATAAGGGAGATCGAACGACGGCTGCAAACTACTTGTTAAACAAAGGCCCGAATCTTTCGGTCAAGACCGAGACTATTGTCGATAAAGTCATCCTGGAAGGCGAGGGATCGGAACTGAGAGCAACTGGTGTGAAGATCGTCGAGAAAGATGGAAGGGCAAGAGAACTCACAGCCAAAAAGGAAGTCATTATCAGCGGTGGTGCCTACTGCTCGCCAACTATTCTTATGAGATCAGGAGTCGGTGCGAAGGAGCAGCTTGCAGTCCATGGAATTGATTGCAAGGTTGATCTTCCCGGTGTTGGCAATAATCTTATAGACCATCTGGTACGTTACAAAATTCTAAATGGGAGCCTGGAGACTGATGATTTTATAGATCGTTTTCATCTTTTACTCAACGACCAAGCCCAACATTACCAACGATCATCTTCTCTATAAAACAAATGCTTTGAGTGAAGCTTATCGACAATGGAAAGAAGAGAAACGAGGACCCTTATCCACGTTCCCATTCGGGGCCTTCGCATATGCCCGTCTGGACGAGCGTCTGAAGGACGAGCCACTCTGGAAGTCCGCTCCACGAAAAGAAGGCCGCGATCCTATGGGTCTGACCCAGTCCCAGCCAAATATTGAGTTCTGGAATACAGAATGCTATGGAGGCCCCAAGCAGTTCACCGATTATCCGGATGGAGAGAAGAGCCATGCTTTCTCGATCATTGCTGAGTTGTTTGCACCCAAGTCGAGAGGATCGGTCACGCTCAAGTCTGCTGATCCCAAGGATAACCCGGTTGTGAGCCACAATTATCTATCTGATGAACTGGATGTTTTGGTATTGAGCGAGGCTTGCAGATTTGGAAATGAGATTATTACGATGGGAAAGGGAACTGCTGATATCGTGGAGGGAAGCTGGCCAAAGACTTTGACACATCACAAGCACACCAAAAGGGAGGACTGGGTTCCATATGTGAAAGACAATGCCACCACATGTAAGGTCACTTCCTCATACAGATTCACGACTAATAATTCTCAGGCTACCACCCAGGAGGAACCTGTAAGATGGGCTTAGATGAAGATCCAATGGCAGTCCTCGACGCAGAGCTTCGAGTTCGAGGTGTGAAGGGTCTTCGAGTTGCAGACACGAGCGTCATGCCGCTGCTTAATCAAGGCCACACCCAGATGCCAGCTTACGCGATTGGTGAAAAGGCTGCAGATCTCATCAAGGGCGTCTTCTTGCAGCTGAACGGTGAAACTGCTGCGGACATCCAGATGAACGGTAAGGCTGCAAACAGCGGTGTAAATGGTAATGGGACTTTGGTCTTGAACTAGAAAGGGGTTGGTTGGAGTTACATGGGAATAATTGGGCGTCGTCATATCTGAAACCCATCGATGACATCTCGTTGACTTGTAAAACCGGGCCTTTTCTCACACATACTTCTCCCAGACTTACTATGGAGCCTACATGCCACTCCTACTCTACCAGCTCTGGCTAGCTTTTGTACCACCAGACTTTCCTTCAGTCACTTTTCAAAGATCCTCAGGTTTCATCTCTCCATTTAAGACCATGGTAATTACACTCTTTCGTGTCTCCAACTCCGGATACTTGTTAATCGGATGTAGCGGCTCGAACCAAAAGATCATCTCTCCATCTTCTCGAATCTTTGTCTTCAGGGTTCCCCGTTTAAGCTCGAATTCCATGCTTTTCATAAGTTCTTTGTGGTCGAACGCCTTCCCTTCCACGCAGCCACCGAATATAGAGATGCTCTCTGCGAAAGTAAAAGGGTTCCCTGACTTACGCAAGGAAGTGAAACTAGTTTGCCCGCTTTCGGGAAAAGATGTTTTGATGTTCATAGCCATTTTAGGCCTTCAAACTACGAACTAAAGACTGATACTGGTTTTTTGGTTGGAGGGATCGTTTAGATGAGAAGAAAAGAGGCTCGAAGGCGGAGATGAAGGTATAAATATTTCGAGAGAGGACTTGGACTAGATATGTTTGATGATTCAAGACGTTGAAATGCTTGATATTGCAAAAAATAGTTTAGACGAAGTGAATCATTTGAGCTAGGTATTTCCAATAGCAAAACTACACTGCAGAATGCACGAGGGGAAAATGCATTATTCTAAGCTTCTCTAACTACTCATAAGCTGTTACACATATATAAAAGCTCGAAAGTATTCAGACTCGTCGATTCGATACATTAAGCTTGAGTAACAAGTGAAATGGCCGTTAATGGAGATGTATATGTTTTTTTCGCTCGGTCGGAATAATGATCGTTGAGTCTGAGCGACCTCACGAAAGGACTGGTTCAGCCAATAATAACACGTACAGCTATTGTTTCATCACTGCAATAACACAGTTCGAGAATCTACTTGAAAAGAACCCTGTGGAAGCAAGAGAAGTATATATATTCGGCTATTACTTCCTAACTTGGAGCTTCCTTCAAACCAATACATCTATCAAACACTTTTACTGCTCACCGCTGATAGTCAATAGAGCTATAGAGGAACCGCTAAGACCAGCAATGGACAGACTTTTCGGCCTAGGAAGATACGGAGTGCATAGATATGGAGGGCGAGAAATTACCGCTGCCGACCAGATCAGAAGATACAACAATAACCCCTTGAATCATTTGAGAGGAGCGATGCTAGACCACCGTTACGGTACGAATGCACACAGGAAACACCCCGGACCCACTCGCAGAAGTAGACAACCATACATTGATCCGTGGTTGGATCATCAATTTGCACTACGAGTTCAAGGAAGTACTTTTAGAGGACCGGAGTTTGATCGCCGTAATCCATTATACGGAAGACGATACTACTAGACTCGGAGGCATGAAAAGTACATACATGAAGGGTAGTCTTAGCGTGACGTTTGCATGGTTTTGCTAGGTAGAAAACAGATCAAAAAACTAGACTTCTTTTTCAAAGAGTGTGACACCTTTAAGAATTGTTTAAACTGCGAATTTGTATGGTTTTGAGCTGTCGGGGGAGATGAAGATGCTTTGACGATCTAGATCAGCGAGCGAGCAGTTCTTCTCTAAAAGGTTTAGTTGACTAAGCTGCAATGAACTGAAGTCTCTGCGTAAATAATATGAAAGCTACGAACGATTTTCGAAGAGTCAAAAGAGGATTTTCTCAGCATAATGTGGAGTCATAAGCATACTCGGTTCAAAAAGGGGGCGGGGTCAGGCAGGCGAGTGCTGACTAATTCGACACTGAAAACTTCACCGCCCGGCAGAACAAAAAGAACTACGAAATTTCCATCTCCATGTCCTCCACCTCAACACCTGCACGACAAACCACAATGCCGAAGCAAAAGGCTCCCAAAGGCGCTGCTGCCACAGCAGCGTCAGAAGAGATCACCGACCCACGCTTCTCGAACTTTACAACCGATCCCCGCTTCCGTCTACCCTCGAAGAAACACACACGAACAAAAATCGACAAGCGGTTTTCGCGCATGCTAAAGGATGAAGATTTCTCCAATTCTGCGAAAGTCGATCGATATGGACGTAAACTGAGTACCAGTGGCAAGAAGAAGGCTTTGGAGAGATTGTATGTGCCGGACGATGAAGTGGAGGAGGAGAAGGACGAGGGTGTAGAGGTTGAGGATGATGAGGTTGTGGAGAAGGAATTGGCGCGTGCTGAGGGCTATGATCCTGCGCGTGGTGGAGGATTCTCGTCGTCTGATGACGAGGAGGAAGATGACGAAGAAGATGGTGGAGTTGAGATTGAAGATATTGAGGAGGTAGAGTTCCCGGATATGCAGGCAGAGCAAGCCGGTGTGGAAATGGGAGAGGTTTCGTCGAGATTTGCAGTCGTCAATCTAGACTGGGACAATATCAAATCTACGGATCTCATGGCCGTGTTCTCGAGTTTCGTACAACCAGGAGGAAAGATACACAAGATTTCCATATATCCTAGCGAGTTTGGCAAGGAGAGAATGCAGAGAGAGGAATTGGAAGGTCCACCAAAGGAGATCTTTGCACGAAAGCAAGAAGAAGAATCCCCAGAGCCAGACTCAGAAGACGACAGTGAGGATGACGAAGAATTGGACGAGAAAATTAAGAAGGATCTACAGCAGGAGGACGAAGGACAAGATTTTGACGGCGCAGCATTACGACAATACCAGCTCGAGCGTTTACGATATTACTACGCGGTTGTAGTCTGTTCTGACGAGCAAACAGCACAACGTATCTACGAATCAACAGATGGCACCGAGTACCTTTCTTCAGCAAACTTCTTCGACCTACGGTTCATCCCTGATGGCACGGAATTCGAAGACAAGCCAAGAGATGAATGCGATGTCATCCCTTCAAGCTACAAACCTACGGAATTTGTCACCGACGCACTGCAACATTCAAAGGTCAAGCTGACATGGGACATGGACCCAGAAGAAGCTACTCGAAAAGACGCTATCAAGCGTGCCTTCAGCGGTTCCCGAACAGAAATTGGAGAGAACGACCTCCGGGCTTACCTTGGCAGCGACTCTGAAGATGACGACGAGCCCGAAGAAGCTGAAGCCGATGCTCCCCAAGTTTCCAAGAAAGAGCTAGCGAGGCAAAAGATGCGCGCAGCTCTCGGCCTATCAGATGAACCCGTCAAGGCTTCGAAGAAAGATAAGGCACCCATTGGAGACATGGAAATCACCTTCACAGCAGGCCTTTCCTCACCTTCCAAAGGCGGCGTCTTCGAGAATGAGCCCATTAAGGAAGAGACAACAGCTGAAGCGTACGTCCGGAAAGAGAAAGAACGCAAGGCAAGACGGAAGGAGAAGGCTAAAGCCAAGCGCGAAGGTCGTGATCCTGAGGCATCAGCTGATGAAGCCGAGCCCGCTGAGAAGGAGAAAGAGGACCTCGGTTTCGATGACCCGTTCTTTGCAGCTGACGAGGTCGTCAAGGAGAAAGCCTCTAAGTCCTTGCGGAAAGAAGAACGCCTTAAAAAGAGAGAAGCAAAAGCCAAAGAAGCAGCCGCTCGCGCCTCTCAACGTGCCGAACTCGAGCTGCTCATGGTGGACAACTCCACCGAGGCTCCATCGCATCTGGAGCATTTCGACATCAACGAAATCGCTCGTGCTGAGAAAGCTGCAAAGAAGAAGGGGAAGAAGAACAAGATGGTGGAGGGAGGCAAGAGAGGTGGTTTGCAGAAGGGATTCGAGATTGATGTTGGAGATGAGCGGTTTAGTAAACTGTTTGAGAGCCACGAGTTTGCGATTGATCCGAGTAATCCGAAGTTCAAGGGGACGGAGGGGATGAAGAAGTTGCTAGAAGAGGGCAGGAGGAAGAGGGGCGTTGAGGGGGATGCTGAGATTGTGGAGAAAAAGAAGCGGAAGGTTGATAAGGAGAAAGAGGGGGGAGAGCTGAGTGGCTTGGTGGAGAGTGTTAAAAAGAAGGCTAAGAGGTAGAGCTGTATGGAAAAGTGCTGCAATACAATGCCTTTGCGAATCCAATATTCTGCCGTGTGTGGGATAATCAAATTCTCACAAAGGTAAAAGTCCCTCTCTTAATCATTGTTTGAACATGGCAGGAGAAGTTGGTACATTCAACATCCCCAATTTTCCCAGACTAGGACGAACATTTACGATCCCCACATCTCGATGTCCCAACTCTGCCCGTCGAATGTGCATTTTAGCCCCGTAATGTACCCACCATCTCTCACACAATCATGGCCTCCTCCGTCCTGACCCTGCTCCTCAATATCACATACACCCTTCGAACAATGGTCCTCAAAGTGCACAAACCAAAATTAAAAATCAACGCAGCTTTAATTCTCTATCTGCCAAATCTCACCACCATTTTTTGCAAAGCAAACTATAAAACATCGATGATTGTCCCATGCCACCCGAGACAATGAGAGATACCCCCCTTCCATTCACCCCACCCATCCACGAACAATCAGCCCCTATGCACCCAGCTTTCACCCCATTCGCCCCATTCCTCGCTGAACAATGAACTGTTGCTCCCTTCTCTCCAGCTAGCCTCGATGTCCTCGCCACACTCAGAACAATCGATTTCCGAAGAACGCTTAAGAGAGGAAACTCGCATCCGCAACAGCTTCCTCCCCATCCAGACTAACATCATCGTAGTCCGCCTCAACGCTCAGTATAACCCCATCACTATCCTCCCTCAAGAACCCAAATAAATTCGCCAGCTCTCTTAATCCTAGGACCTTGCTACCTCTCCTGCCCGCCTCGGTATTAGCATCGTCTTCCTTGATAGCTTTTTCAAGGTGGGTAAGTTTGTGCAATTGCATGGTGAGAAGACGCATGTCGACGCTATTCTTGACGACGATCCGGGTCATGTAGGTGTCTTTCTTCTGCCCGATACGGAAGATGCGGCCGAAGGCTTGCTGTTCGACGGCGTGGTTCCACCAGAGATCGAGTGAGATGCATCGGTTTGCGAAGGGGAAGTTGAGTCTGTGTGCTATTAATGGGGATGTGGGGAAACAGGGGAAAGGAGACGTACCCAAGTCCACCGCATTTCAAACCAGCGATGAGGATCTTGACATTCTTGTCATCTCTGAAACGAGCAATGACTTTTGAACGGTCATCGAGGGCTCGGTCACCGGTGAGATAGAGGAAAGGCCAGCCTTCGGATTGGCAGATACGACCTACGATTCGGGCGAGTTGGCGAAATTGGACGTAGATGACGACCTATTCCCACGTTTTAGTCAATATGTCAAGCCTATCTGATGCCATAATAGGAAGAAAATCTACCTTATCATAAGGCGCCTCCGTAAAACCCCTCAGTAGCAGCGCTTTTAAAGCCGTAGTCTTCGCACTGGCCGTAAGCGGAAACTTATCCGGACGTAAATCGCTCATCTCAAGCCATTCGCTATGATTAGTATGAGGCTCAAAACCAGTCGCATCCTTGCCTTTGGTACCCTTATGTGTTTCCCTAAACTTCTTCGGCTTTGCGCCACCCGGGGTGTCGGTACGGGAGCGTGAAGATATGGGGGAGGGAGGCTGAGGGTCGGATGAAGGGTGAACGGGCACGATCTTCTCGAAGATACGATCACAGGCGGGACAGGACAGGTAGTCTTCCGCAATGCCTGACTCGGCCGTGCGCCCGTGGATGTAGGAGGTGATGCACTCTCCGCAGAAGATGTGTCCGCACTGCCAACATCAGTATTAGTATCATAGTTCCGGAAAGGGCGACTCACATCAGTCTTCATAGGTTTCTCTGGGACATCAGCACATATCGAACAAACAACTCTCTTGAAGAGGTCCTTCTCACTCAACGTCTTGAGAGCTTCTTGCATGCTAAACCGATGTCCAAAGTCGCCCTGGCCGAACGGCAACTCTTCAAAATCCTCTCCAACACCCATGCCCTCTTCAACATACTCCTCACCTCTCTCCTTCGCCGCCTTGCGCGCAGCGTCTCGTCTGGCTTGAGCATCCTCGACCCATACTTGGCATTGTTCGTAGAAGGGCCGGTTAGAGTTAGAATCTCGACGAAGACGCGAGAGCTTGGCTTTTAGTTCGGCAACATCTTCGAGGGTCCAGGATTCTTTGATCGTACGCTCGAGCATGAAGGGGTGCGAGGTGCATTGCCGAAGTCTTAGCAGTTGGACCATAAAAATACAGTAGTTGCGTTGAGCCTGTCCTTGCTTGAAGTATGCGTTGAGACTGGCCCGGAAGCGGTTTTCAGTCTGTTTTTCATATAAGTATTTTTGTCTCATTATTCCAAATACAGGAAGCTCAATGGGGAAAGAGAAGAGAAGGAGGAGGACACGTACAATTCGGTAGATCAGCTGCTCCTCAGGCGAGAACTGGATATACTGAATCTCAGGATGAGGCGGAGGAAGCGTGATGATCGGACGGTTGAGGATAGTGGTCTTCATCGTACGACGCATCATGGTATACGAGAGCAGCGTGCCGATTCGATTGTAGCTGTCCGCAGCATTGGGATCACAGAAGTACTTCTGGAACGTCTGCCAATCCATGCTGTAGTTCGCCTTGAGGAATCTCAAGTATGGGAAGAGCCTTATTCATTAGCTTCCTCTCCAGCGGAATCGAGAAAGGGCAGAGAAAGAAGAAAAGGACTTACTCTTCAAGCCGGTTCAGAAGCGGAGTACCCGTCAAGCACCACCGATAAACACTCTTCAAATTCTGACACGCCAAACTCGTGCGGGCACTATTATTCTTAATAGCCTGCGCCTCATCCAACACCACGCGGTACCAATTAATGCAATGCAAGTCCCCCAACTCATGCATGGCCGTCTTCCACCAACTCTTATAGCCTATGCGTGCAATCTTCTCTCTTCCCTCCCTATCCGGGAACGGGAACTGCTTCATGACTTCGGAATAAGAGGTAACGACGATGTCGAGGTCTTCGAGTACTTCCATGGGAATACGAGCGGAGGATTTGTAGCGCATGATCTTGGGGAAGGTATCGCGTTTGGCGTGGATCCGGATTTCGTCTAGCCATTGGTCGATTACCGTTGCGGGCACGACAATCAAAGTGGTTTTGACTTTGCGTTTGATGTCCTCTGGTCCTGGTGGGTTGCCGACCATGCAGGCCAATGTCTGGACTGTTTTGCCAAGACTGAAAGTCAAGTCAGTATCAATGTTCAACTCCAAGCTGGGACAATTGGAGGTAGGACTCACCCCATACTATCCGCAAGCAATCCTCCATGCGGCGGTTGCGAACTGAGCTCTCGTTGAACCATCCACTGCGCGCCAAGCAACTGATGATGATAAAGCGTACTCTTCATCCCCTTAATCATCCATTTGCCGTCCTGAGCCTTAACCTGCGCATACCCAAAGCTACGACTCGCCTCCTTCAACGCCTTCTTATCGTTATTCAAACTCTTCTTATTCGCGTCACTCCCATCGCCACTAGGAATATTCGCAAACAGCATCTGGAACTGACTTTCCTTTCGATGCTGCCCTGGCATCGGGGCTTCCGGCTCAACATTGAAAATCGGGTTCTGCAGCCGGTCGGAAATCGGATCGTTGGTCATGAGATCCTCGAGCATCATCTGTCCAACATCGTCCATTCCCGAATACTTGCTGAAATTGCCCGAGCGTAATAGCGATTCTCCGTTCTTGATCGTCCCTTTCTTGCCCTTGCTTTTCTTCTTTTCTTTCTCCTTGCCCTTGCCCTTCGCCGGCTTGCGACCCTTCGTAGAAGCAGCAGCTCGACCCTTCTTCTTCTGCGCTTTGCTACGTTCTTTCTGTCTCCGCGTCTCCTCAGCGCGCTCGTGAACCTCTCTAGCATTCTTCGCGCGTCTCTTGCGCGGTTTTCCGCTCTTCGTGAGTCCCAAATCCACCTCGCCAGTTCCTGGGCCATCGAGACCATCGCCATTCAGCTCCTGCTGCAGCATCTTCATCATCGTATCGTCCTCTCCATCTCCATCTCCATCCCCACCAAAAGTGTCCGCCATCTCCTCGTCTTCAGAAGCATTACTATTACTATTACGCCGAGGTCGATTGCGTCGATGGCGACTAACCACATCTTCCCGCGACTCCTGCACAAACAGACTATCCTCTTCATCCTCAGCAGCAGCCTCACACTGGATCGCAGCAGCTCGCAGACGCGCCTTCATCTGCAGCGTCTTCTCAAGCTTAAACAGCTCCATACGCTCATTCGGCGTGATCCTCCCATGCGCATCCTTCTTAGACAACGCATTATGTAGCGTTTTCAAGGTTTCATACTCATCATCGCTGGCGAAGTCTTCTTGCATCCAGGAAATATCTTCAACTTCATCGCGCCCCCGCATCGCGGCGTCGACTTGGCTTGGATGCTCGCGGAAATCGGTATCTGCTCGAGGAGACTCGGGGACGAAAGCACGAGAGGTGGAGCTGTTGGAGGACTCGGCTTCATTTTGGAAGGGGTTGGGCGTGCGAGAGCGTGAGCCGAAGATGCTGGTGTTGCGGCTGGAGGAGGAGTTGGATTGCATGTTTTTTAATAGCGCGCGCTGTGCTGCCATGATGCGGTTGAAGTCCTTGCCTTTAGCGGGTTTCTTGGGAGGAGCTGGTGCTTCGCCGTTCTCCTTGGGTTCGGGCTTGATGGGAATGTCGTCCTTTGCAGCTGTGTATTGGAATTGGCGCCATTTTGCTTGGGCTTCGGGTGAAGCGCCCTCGGCGTCGATGATCATTAAGTCGTCATCTTCATCTTCATCGATAGTGAGGGAAGATTGTTGAACTTCGAGACTGTCATCTGTATTGGAGCGTTGAAGCTGGATGTTTGAAGTGTTGGTGGAATTTCCATTGACTAAGGTGCTGGTATTTGAGAGAGTCGGGCTTTGCGAACCACTAGGATGAGCCGAGTCCAAGTTGCGAGGTTGTTGAGACTGGGGCTGTTCGTTTATTCTACCATCTATCGTTGGTTGAACAGGAGAAGCAGCATTGCCCAAACCGTCCGAAGTCTCTTCCGTCTTGATAGTAGAAGTTATGATAGGCGAAGACGGGATGCTGCGACGGACGGCCGAAGGTGGACTAAAAGGTGATTCGGACTTTGATTCGTCTATTGTTGAAGTTGAAGAGAAGGAGTGTTCAACTGATTGCATGAGGTCAGGCTGAGGCTCAGGAGTTGGCTCATTATTTCTGAGGAAGGCTTCATCTTCAACTCGACGGGCTCTGGGCGTTTCGTTGACTGAGTTGTTGATGGAAGAATCATCTTCTGCGAAGGGGTCGAATTCTGGTGGCATTTTGATGGTGGGGGATTAGCTGCTTGAAAGAATGATGAGTTGGAATTTTACGGGTTGTGTGAGAGTTGAATGTCTGTGATAGCTGTCAAACAACGAAAGTTGACAAGTGGAAGTGAGATTTTTCGGACGGGTAGTCAAAAGAAGATCCGACGGATTAACTTTAGACGACAAGTCGACGTCTATGAAGAGGTGTTCTGAGTTGAATGTCTGAGTCAGATGTTGAACATTCAAAGGTGGATGATTGAATGTGAAAGAATGTTTAGAGGATTGAAGGAAGAATGATAAGATGCTTTAATAGAGATATGGATGATGAAGGAAGGTGAAGTTGAACCAGAGTGCTATGAAGTAGCTGAAAGAAATCTCTGTTACAGTTGAAGAGAGATGGTGGTAGGAGTGTAAAACACAATATACCTTGAGACACAGCAACACTACCTTCAACCCCCTTCACCTATCTTCGCAAGCTGTCAACTCACCTTTTATTGCACTTCAACTGTTCTTGTGTAGCAAGATAGAAAAGTGAGTATCAATATTAGAAAAATAAAGAAGTCGCAGCAAAAGAAAATAGCGGATGCACTTTAAATACAGACGGTTCACTTGATAACATCGTCTCTTGTCATTCACCTACCTACTAGCAGGAGATGAGGCACTTCGGAAGTAAAGAAGGTATGACTTACGATTCTCAGACAGCAAAAACCTTTTCACCGCTGTCTTCCATCAATATCCGGGTTTCGGGGTGCTGTGAGTTTGGCAATATTCGTGCTTGCTTGGTATATTGTTAACGAGGAGTCAGGATCGAGGGAGGATGAGTGGATGTACCTGGTTTTGGATGATGCGAATTGGGGGCTTGAGGGTTTCGGGTTTCTGGAGAAGTTGGGAATATGCGGGGAATTGGAAAGGTAAGAGGTGTGGAGGGTTGGAGGAAGATGGTGAGGGATTGTGGAAAGGAAGCTTGATTTGAAGAAGAGACGTGGAGAAGCTGCTTTGTAGTGTAGATGTAAGATGGAGTTGAAATTGAGGCTCCTGGGGGAAGAGGGAAGTTTGAGAAGTCGTTGTAATCGTCAGTAGAGCTAGAGTTGGAAGTCGAAGTAGGTTGAGGTAGTGTTATAAACCAGGATGGGTTGAATATTCAAGCCAATGTAGTACATTTGCAACTTAATCCTCGAGATGGGCAAGTATTAGAAGTCGAGTTCAGAAGGAAGGAAGCAGTCTCACTCTCACCTTATCATACTTAAGTCCCAAGACTCCAGCATCCGCTTACCTTTCCCAGCAACCACCTTCCCCTCTCCTTCCACAAAACTCCATCAGCACACGCACAATCACTCACCACAACACCCAAAATCAAGGAATTAAACTATATTTTATTTTTCTCAATTCTGTTCCCCTGAACTTTTCTCTCCCTTTCTCAATTTCCCTAATTTCCCCTCCACTCCACGCCATAAAAAAAATTCCATCGTCTAGCGTGGCACACTCATCAGAAAGAACATATCGCGCAGTGCCTCGCTGCAAGAAAAAAAATCTCAGATTTAAAGAACCTCCTCCCCAACCTTAACGCCAAGGTCAAGTTATCAAACAAACCGCCGCGGGGGAAAAAAGACATTACAAAGGGTTCTTATGTACAGTGAGGAAAAGTGCCGGTCCGTGAGGATGGGAAGTTTGTGGGGGTGGTATATTTTACAAAGGAGATAGGTATGAGGAATTGTTGTAGAGAGCATCGTGGGCTTCGAGTGCCTTGAAGATGATTGTTTTTGGACGGATTGAGGTGTCGTTTCTAAAGGGGAGAAGTCCGGGTTGCTTTTGAGCTTCCAGTGCTCAGACTAATTCAGACAAGGTGTTGATCTTTCTAGAATATGCCGACCCGGCATGCCGTGATCCGTGGATCGAAGATTCTGCTGTCAGGTTTCTGGCGACCTATGCAGCAAATTGTATTCTAATCGTTGTTTGAGACTTGAATGCAGTTCGTTTTAACTGTAGCAGAGCAATAGGCGGTGGGATAATACCACGCGCACACGGCAATGATCCTGCTTTCGTTAGTTTTTGCCTTAAGCTTTCGAAAAATCACTCACAAGTATAGACACTGCAGTAACATGCCCTCCAGCCAATGACTCTTGCCGTCACCAATCAGGTAATTGACGAGGAGAATGGCAACAAACATCACGGCAACCTGGAAGCCATCGAAGCTCATCGTCATATCCTCTTTACCCATAATCCAGCCAATAACCACCAGCAACGGGATCAAGAAAAGCGAAACCTGCATGGAAGAGCCGACCGCTACACCGATCGCCAAGTCCATCTTGTCTTTCACCGCAACCGTCACAGCAGTAGCGTGCTCGGCGGCGTTTCCGACGATGGGAAGGAGGATCAAGCCAACGAATTCAACAGAGATTCCGCCTGAGGCGGTGATTGCAGAGATTCCGTCAACCATGAACTCGGCGCAGAGACCAATGATGGCTGTTGCGCCAGCAAGAGTGGCCCAAGCTACAGCAATGTGGAGCTGTGGTTCCTCGGGCTCCTCGTCGTCGTCTTCATAGGCTGTGGTTCTGATCAGCTCATCCTGCGGTGGTCGTTCAGGTATATTGGGTCGTCCAGCTCCTGCGCTGAGACCGCCCGCTTGAACGAGGACCTTGGAGATGGCGCCAGGAGCAACTGAGTGCTTGCGGGGTCTCATGGGCACTTTCTTGCTCTCTTCGTTGAACATGTCAGAGTGGGTCTTCAGCTGGAAATAGAGATAGCCAATGTAAACCACCAAGAGGATGACCGCTGTTCCGCGCGACAGAGCAGCGATGGAGGTCTGCGGTGTAGTGCTGAATTTGTCGAAACAGGTGGGGATAATGACACTGCCGACTGCGAGCGCGAGCAAGCTGGCTGCAGTCTGCGCTACGGTTTGGTTGAAGAATTGCTCTGTGCGTCTGAGTCCACCGAAGAAGAAGCACATTCCCATGACCAGGAGCAAGTTGGAGAGAATACTGCCGATAAGGGATGTCTGGACAACGACGACTTCATCTTTGGTGAGAGCAATGACAGCAACGATCAATTCAACGGCATTACTGGAGAAATTAGTAAGGTTCAAAAATGGGAGAAAGAATTGCCTACCCAAAAGAGGCATTCAAAAGTCCACCCAAGCTTTCACCGACGTGGAGAGCAATCTCTTCGGTCGCAAAGCTCAGCATTCCAGCCAGCGGGATAATGGCAATAAAGTTCACACAGAAGATAACCCTGCCATCGACGTGGGCATAGTTGAGGGCAATACCTACCGGCGCAGCAAGCAAGAGGATATTGATCCACGAGTTGAAGATGGTGGCCTGGAGCTGGTTTCTGACGGTATACGGTTTGTGTTTCAAGATCTTGCCCTTGTACCAGGGTCTCTTCTTCGGCTTATCGTCATCCTCTGGTGTCAGATCCTGGCCCCGTTTGAAGGGATTGAATCGATGCCTGGTCTGATTGTCTGAATTTGACTGCCTTGTCGATTGTCGCTCTACCGCTGTTTCTTCGCTCCCTGCTTCTTGTGTCGTCTTCCCATTTGCGCCTGCACCGCTCATCGAATACTCGTTCTCTTTCGACCCTCTCCGTCGCCCATCGATACTACCACTGCTGAAGCCTGGCGAGTAGGGTGTTGGCTCTGTTTGTACGCCCGACAATGGCGATGGATTCTCGTCGCCCTCCTCCAAGACGCCATCCCTCATACCGCGCTCAATGTCCTTTTCGCGAGTGGTCGGTTCGGAGGCCGTCGTCCAGGTGCTCGCTCGCCGTGGGCCCATGTTCTTACGAAATGGATTCCAGGAATCCGAGTACCATGCTTCCTTTCGCGCAGCGCGCTTGATCGAGTCTATTCGCATCATTGTAAGTAAAGAGTATAAAAAGGTGCAAGAGCCACAAGGCTTGCTTGCACGCTATGCGCAGGGAAAAGACTGACGCATATTGAAAGTGTGAGCCATATTGGGCAGAAGCAGAAGATTGTTGTTGGGAGGAAAACTAGAAATGGCGCAGGGACGCAAGCAATGAGGTGGTGCCTTATGATTGGGGGTTGCAGGTGCTAGCGAGGCAGATCCGCCCGGTTGCGTTGTGGTTGCTTGGGCGTCGGACAGCGGCGTAGTGCTGCTGCTGCTGTGTAGGATTGGGATTGGGGTCAGGTCGCGTGGTACTTTGCGACTTCAGATAGTCTCTTGTCTGTGCTGCTACAGGCTGCTCAAATACGGTCAGATCGGTCAATACGCGCAGGCGAGGCCGAGGGAGTGGCTGCGACAGTACGCACCGTTCTGAAGCAGGAGACTTCTTCGTTGACACAGCCTCGCGCTGGTTGCTGAAATCTGGAGTTCGGGCCTGATTTGGGGGCGCAGCAATGACGCTGTGGGAAGCCGACCGAAGAGCCTCGCGGCTGTGACTGTCGACGGATACGGATATATGGTATTGCCGGCTCGCCTGAATGAGCAATTGCGATGCTGCGTGCAGAGTTGGAGATGTCGAAGGGCGCGCGACGAGGGTGAAGAAAGATAAAAGATGGCACGGTGTTCTTGTAGCTGTTTTGGCTCAATTTCGCGCGCGCTCCTTGGCATCTTTGCACTGCCACCCTGGAGGTCTTGGCACCTCTGGGGGAATTGGCTCAAGATTGCCTCTTGGCTGGTCCACGTACGCGCTGCTACGAAGGACTTGTTGGACTCTGTTGGTCTGTTGGACTGTGTCTTACAGCTGACATTTGCTTGCAATCAGATAAGATTTCTACGTACAGAACGAATACGCAACGCTTTCCCCATTAATTACTAGGTTTCCCTCAATCTCACCCTTCACTATTCACAAAACTCTCTGACCGCATCGTCCTCCTGCTCGCCATGACGGTGCCCTGCATCTACCCAAAACCCCTACAAACCAAGAAATGTAGCCACTTGGCAGCTTGGCAAACTGCTGAACAGCCGTCATCAAGCACTACAAGCAATGGCAAGCTTCCTCACTGGAGCCCACGATTCAGGAACGTCGTCTTAGATTCGCAGCTTGATCTTGTTCTTGAGCTTGGATGAATCTGGATGCGCTGGCAAGTGAGATTCTGTGGCTGGGCCGCTGGCATCATTGTGCAGATCAATCCTTCACCCACCAATCACGGCCCTTCAATTCTTGACTTTTCAAACGGAAGCGTTTTCTAGTCTCCGAAATCAGCTGGGGGTTTGTGGCTGGAGAGAGTGCGTTGAAACATCCAGGTGCGTACCCCCTTGCCACATCACGTGCTGCCTCACGTGTGAGGCATTTCTCAAGGCTTTCCGTTAGGCTTTTGGTAAAAACCTCTTGGATTTTCTTACATGGCGCATACCAAAACGCCAGTGGCTCAGATCAAGACGTGGAAGGGCACTCTGCTTACCGAGTATGTTTGAACCTGGTAGTTTGAGATTTGGGTTTGGGAGTCTGCAAGTTGGGCAGATTTGGAATTCTTGACGCTGTTCTCGGGTCTTTGTGCAATGCTTCGGATCCTGCGTGTGAGCAATGCTGTGCCACGTTGGTCATGGTCCGAGTGCGTGCTGCTGTCGGGACTGCAAGTTGCCGTCGAGTCTCTTACCGCCAGTTCGGATCCTTTCGGTTGGAGCATTATTTTCTTGAATGTCGTCAAAAAAGTTTCAAGGCGGTCTAATTACTGTGTCCTCCCCATGGAACATCACGTAAAGAGATTACAGACAAATAGCCCGAGTTGGGCACATACATCTACTACAGTTCCTCGAATTTAGTGCAATTGTTTCCTTTCTTTGACATCAAAGTAGCGTAATTTAGCATTGAAGCAAGATCAGCGACCTCAACGCTTGTAAATTGAAATGATCTACAATTCATTTACTCGTTGTCTATCACGACACGGCACAGTCCACATCAACTTCCTTTCAGCACCTCGTTATCACAAACAATCCTACTCCGCAATAAGCGCCATCACTCGTCAGCGGCCTCTCTTCCATCGACCACTCACAGCCACAACGTAGTGAGAATAGTCGCAGAATGCAAGCTCGAGTTTTGAGGTAAGGAAGAGGAAGAAGAAGAGAAAGTTATTGAGAAAGTTGTGGGTTTTGGGTGGCCATGTAAGTATCGAATGAGAGGGCGAACTCGAGTCTTCCATGAGTATTTCGGGAGAGTATCATCATCCATCGATCCGGTATCTCTTCTTCCTTATTTCGTTATTTGACTCTTTTTCTGCTTCGGCCAAAGCAAAACTGAACACGAATTACATCTACACTTCTTGAATCCAACCCTAACTTTCATTCTTTCATTGTCCCTCTCGTGCTCCAGCCCTCTACTCCTCCTCGTCACGAAAAAAAGGGGCAATCATTACGTGATGCGGCCTCCCCATCGTTCCTCTCCTGTGCACTCGCATTTGCATACAAACATCAAAATGCTTTCGAAGCTCAAATTTTCTTCTCTCGGCTAAGCAAAGGCTGCGAAGTCTGTATTTGGAAGGCACGACTGCAAAAGCGAAGTGAAAACGACTCGCTAAAATTCACTTCCTCGACGACAATGCTCCATCTCTTGCTTTCTTCGCGTCGAACTTCTTCCAGCTTTCTTTCTTCCAACCAACGTCTCCTTTTCTGAACGCACCACGTTCCTGGTCTTGGAATGAACTTCTTGTGATATAGGATCTCTTACTGCTAGACTAGTGGATAACAGAGGAGAAGAGCAGCACGGTGAGAAGCTGAGGAGGGATTGATGCGAAGGTGAAGAATCTTTGACGATCTGTAGGTTGGTTTCTTCTTTGATGCTTCTACGCGAGCTCACCTTCTTACCAGGAGATAGAGGATCTCAATGTCGGTATCGACACAATGCGTACACCACGTTGCTACGACTGCAATGGTAAAGCATTCCATACTCGAACGCATCTCAACACCCATCTCTTAAGTTATGGCCACGTCAAAGCATGGGAGTGCGACCGTTGTGGCAAGATCTACGTCAGCCAAGAGGCTCTGCAGCAACACGAGGATGATGCTCACATCGTTGATTGTCCTACCTGCCCCGAACGCTTCTGGACGCAAGAATCCCTGGATAGCCATGTAAAGGACGTTCACCCATTCCGCTGCGCTCCATGCGACCGGAACTTCAATACTTCGGGTGCTCTTGAGATGCACAACAATGATGTTCATAGCTACAAATGTGCGAATGCTCCATTGGCTTCCGAACTTATACCGCCCTCCAAGCTCATCTGGACGCCGCTGGACATAGACCCAGGTTGGAAGTCAAGAAACAAATCTCCATCACCACGGTTGCAACTCAACAGCAGATAGCCTCATCATCGCGTTCACGCTGTGAGCTTTGCAAAGCAACATTCGACTCCCAAGCGGCTTTAGATGCACACGACAAGTCCTCACACATTTTCAACTGCGAAAAGTGCTCCGCGACTTTCAAGGCCAAAGATGACCTCCAGAGCCACATAGGAGAGGCTCACTCTTTCAAATGTCCGAAGTGTAATTTGAAATTTGCTTCCGACAAGGGAATGCAGCGACACATCGGAGATACGCACAACTTTGAGTGCAAGAAATGTGCCTTGGTCCTGGACAGCATGGCTGCTCTTGAAAGTCATACTGCGGATCGACATGTTTACAAGTGCGAGAAATGTCCAGCAACTTTGTCGAGTGCTCCGGAGCTCGTTGATCATCATCTCTCTCAACACAACTTCAAATGTGACAAGTGCGAGCACATTCTGAGCACCCCAATGTTATTGCAAGCGCATTTTGCAGATGCTCATACGTTCAGATGCAAAAGCTGTGCGGCAAACTTCGAGAGCCAAGATGCAATGCAACAACACCACACGACAGTGCATATCTTCAAATGCAGCAAGTGTCCAGACACATTCGGGTCTCAAGCGCGACTTGAGTTTCATACTAACTCCAAGCATATCTTCCAATGCGACAAATGTGCCGCAACTTCTTTCCATAACGCTGCTGCTCTTGAGATTCATGAGCGCGAGACACATGCCCTGCAATGCCCTCACTGCGTTGAGAGATTCCCCAACTTCCAGCAGCTTTGGATCCATTGCTTCAGCAATCACCTATTTCGATGCAACGAGTGCCCTGCGCTTTTTCCAGAAGCTGGTGATATCTCAATTCACAAGGCTCGAGCACATGCTCCTCTTCCACACCACCCGACGATCGACCCATTCGTTGCAAATACCTCTCTGAATAAAGTCCATCGGATGACTGTCACTCCGGGAGGAACACCACCAGCTACTCCAAGTCAGCCCTCCCTTGTCCAGCCTGTCGACAATGCTCCTGAAGTCTCTGAACGGAAAGTCTATTGCCATGGGTGCACAATGCATCTCACTGACTCACAAGTAGTTCTGGCATGTGTTGAATGCAAGCTCGAATTCCCCAACCAGCTTGAGCTGCATCAGCACCTTGAATCCAAGCCACATACTCTTCGATGGATTCTGTTTGTTGGACGAGCAGTGCGAGCTTGAGGCAATATTTTCTGGCTGATACGTTGGCGATTGCTTGGGCACAGGAGAGTTGAGGGAGAAGAACATTTGCATTTGACGAAGACGGAAATGGTGGGAAATGATTGGCAAGCTGACGCTCGTGAATGAGCAGCACCTGGCTTCCATGTAGGATTTTCACGTTCCACACGCTCTGGTTTGCTCATATTATAAGGAAGAGGAAGATAACTAGCACAAAATAAAATTGCACACATAAGCATGAAACTCTTCGATCCTCTTCAACGTTGAAACCAACGAATTCCACCACCCTCCCCATTTCATCTTCCTTCCAACCTGCAACCTAACAAACAACCGCCTTCCCCCGTGCATCCCACTTCTCACACCCCTTACACCCACAAACCCTCCGCTCTCCCTCTCCCACCAAGTAACCCTCTCCTTCCCTCTCCCCCTCTCCCAGCCCATCAAACAACCCTTCAGCCCCTTCTATCCCCAGCCCTATCTTCTCCTCTCTCACCTTATCCTCCCTCCCCTCTGAATTATTCCCATCAACAACCCCGGCAGCCACCCGACAAACCTCCATAAACTCCACCAAAGGCACAGTGGAAGCGTACTGTGTATTAAAAGCGCGGCATTCGCCGCTCCAGGTTGAGATTCCGTGTTTGATGCGTGAAGGGGTTTGGGAGAGGCGGGTTAGAGTTGAATCTTTAGAGAGGATGAGGAGTGGGGATTTGGGATGCATGGTGAGTTTGTGGTTTGGATTCTTGAGAAGAATGGTGTGATGTGAGGATTTGATGTTGGGATTGTGGTAGTGGAGATGAAGAGGTGGGACAGATCGGGAGATGGTGGTTCACGTGGATTAGATTTGAGGATTCAGAGGATAGTGTTGGGGTTTAGGGAGGGTTATTCAGGGAGTGCTTAGGCGGTTGTTTACTTGTTAAGCGAGCTGCCCCTGAATGACTGAATAGCCCAGATGCTGGGTTATTGATAACGGTTGATTTTATTAGTCATAGTAGGGAATTTAAGTAATCTTGGACTTGATGATTGAAACCAGTATATAATTAGAGAGGTATATAGTATGCTATTTCTAAGGCTTCCATATTAATCAATAACGTAGCTTCTTAGATCTGGTCGAGAAGGGCTCCGAATCTCGTCCCTCCACTCAGTTATATATTGCCAATTATTACTTCAACTAGGGTAATCCTCGGCCCACGTGAGCCTGCACTTATTGAGAGAGTGGCCAGTACGTTGCATCGATTTGTTTACTCTGCAACAACGAGTCAGAAGACATTTGCCTACTTGCCGAAGGCCTCATTGTTTCCATCTCCTCTCCATCGCCTCCATCGTCATCAACGACAGTAAAAGCTGTCCGCATTCCTCGCTGCCGAAGGATGAGCTTTGTTTTGCCTAGCTTTTCAGGTAAGGGGAAAGCTCCTTGAGTCTCTTTCGCTGGGACAATTGCATCCAATTGTATATTACGAGTCGTTCGAAGAATGGTGGAGAAAGAAGCCCCGAATGAATTCTCTGATGCCCAGATACAGACAATACCCACGAGGACGATAACAGTTGCAATTGATATGCCAAGGCCATAGGCAACGAAGAGATTCCTCGAGCTGTATACATAAGCGTTCTGCGGGGTCGAGACGAGGACTGGCAGGATGGAGGCAGTAGTCGAGTTTTGCCTTGAAATAGGTCAGAACGACTGTGAGATTTTAGTTGGGGGAAGGGAAACCCACAAAAAGTAGGAGTCACTAAAGAGACTGAGTGTTGTGTTCAGCACAATTTGCTCCAGCGCCTCACTCAGGGTCATGTTCGCTATCGACATTTGCTCGCGCAGTCCGTCGTTACTGGGGGAGCCTCTCAAATTTCCTTGCAAATCCGTAGTTTCTATCAACACTGTGCTCATAATTTGAGTTCTCGTTGAGGCCATGTCTCCATATGGCTGGATGGCCAAATACCCAATGAGGATATTGCCTAGCGCGTCTATAATGGAATTATATGCCATCCCGGGCCCAGCGCAAGGCCCCCAGTCGTAGGAGCAGAGGTTGTACCATGCCCAGCTACTAACGCCATTGAGCTGCGTCATGTTCGTCACAATAACCTCCTGCCGGCCGTTATTGAATGTGAAATTAACCACGTAAGAGGTGTTGTAAAGACCACACTCGATGGTCTCGTACGCCGAGGCAGGAAAGGCACCATTAGACTCAGTGGCAGTGGCTCCCGGCTTTAGAATCGTGGCATAGAGTCGTGCACGATCAATGCTTACTTCGTCGCAGGCTTGGCAACGATTACTGGCCAATCAATTCCCTATTAATAGTACTATCATATTACTAAGAATCATGGGGTATTAATTTTAATCAATAGGGAATTAATTCTTCCTAAGTACCTTAGATAGTAAATTTATATAGGAGGTATATCTAGGCTAAGCGAGCCTCACAAAAGCCTCCCTCGACTTAAATCACTATATTAAGACTAAATTAAGGCTAAATCCTTAGTTAACTATATCTTTAGAAAGCTAGAGTTAATTAAAATAATTATATAATTAAAGGTTTCTTAATATAATTAGTAATTATAAAGTTATATACTATTAATATAGAAAATACCCTAGAAGCCCTTATAACTCTAGAGCCTTTAGGGAGTTAAGCGAGCCTTATAAAGGCCTATTTAATTTAAATCGCCGTATTAAGACTAAATTAAGACTAAATCCTTAGCTAGCTATATTTTTAGAAACCTTAAGTTAATAAGGATAATTACTTAGTTAAAACTTTCTTTATATAATTAATAGTTATAAAGTTATTTGTAATTAAAGTAGGAAATACCCTAGAAGCCCCTATAATTATAGGTGATAACTAGCTCTTATAGGGGCAACCTCGCTTAGAATTAATTCTCAATTAATTAGAATTAATCCTTATGATTCTGGCATTGATTATTATCAATAGGGCAAAAACGCTAATCGATGCCAAGCCTGCTTCGTTGATTGTTGTAAAACTATTATCTGAAATTTGTATGCTATAGGGGTCATCAAGAGTCATTTTGAGACCAGCTAGAGCAGCGTCTGATAACGTAAGGTTTGTGTTTACGAGTTGGGGAACGAAACCGACATAAGTATATGTAGGGTTGGAGGCAAGGATCACGTCCCAGATATCCTCTTAGAAGGATGAATTTCCGGTAGTCGTGAGACCACACGATATAGACGGTCCATAGAATGGAACAAAGTATGTGCAGTTCGGATAGGGTGCTGTAATCTGAAGGATTGATCCTTGCGACACGACTGATGATAGCAATCTGATAATGCGCGGAGTTGGTCCCTCATAAGACGTAGCCCCTGCTGGATTAATGAAGGCAAAGGTCTGGTCTTCTACTATGCCATAGTCGATGGATGGAATCGGCAAATGGTGCACGGTTTGGTTGAGCTTGGCTGCGGGATGAACAGTGAGCGTTGCTGGTGTGACAACTGCAATCAAGGGAAGCGTCCTGGGAAAATCAGTCAATCTCGATAACTAATGATTAAGCATCTAGAATAAGGGCCTTAAAGAATATGGTCGTACCAAACTATCAAGGTAATAATTGCAAGTGCCGGCCCGCGTCTCCAGAGCTCCAAATCCGTGAAATACCAGGCATTATTAACTGCGCCAAACAGAGAATCTATACTAATCGGGCTCGATCTCAAAGTTTGCCACAGTAGCTGAATGTATCCCAAGGATGCGGAAGCCGTCAGAAATGTTTTAGTTAAGAAAGCAAAGCCCATCCCAATCCGAAGGGACCACTGCTGCTGGTCATCACTGTGAACGATCTTCCCGTTCAGAGATTGGTAGAAGAGGTGGTGTGCAATAGCCACCCAAGTACCCAGCAAGATCCCGCCACATATGAGGCTGGGAAAGAGAAGGTGAAGCCGCGCCATGGCCTTGCTCGGAGCGTGAGATCTTCACACTGGAAATGGTAAACTATTGCGCAAAGTGATGGCAAGCTCTTGAGGCCCGAAAAGATCACTACGGGAAGGACTCATAAATCGCCAGGAAATACAAGGCTGGGGCATCTCATAAGTATCTCAAGCTGGCCCCCTGTACAATTGCCGCCTATCTGGTTGACGCTTGCCGTTTTCAATGTAGAGGGCCTCGGAAACGGGTAGGTCCTCTCGAAGATACGGATAGGCCGATTAGACCGGGCTAGACAACGTAGCTAGCGTCCAGCAAACTTTCTTTTTTTGTTGTACGGGCGGCACGAAAACAAGGCTATGGCAAGCCTAACGCGCCGGCAATAGGCTTTTCTTGAGACACTATCCACCACGCAGTGGACAGAATTCTGCAGCCAAAAAGCACAGCTTCACAAGCGGGAAGAATGTTGGAAAACCTGGATTGCAGTCGAAGGTGGCCCACTCTTGTGATTCCGAGAAGGTCAAACTGACGACCTTTAATCAGATAGGTCTTCGATTTGGGTCTCCCACAACGACTTAGACGCGCTTAGGAACATGGGCTTCCCGCGAGAACTGTGTAATGTAACAGTGACGTGGATTCCAACTAGATCGCCGACTTTACTCTGAAGATCAAGATTTTATACGCAGTTGAGAACTGTACCATTTCAATTCTTGGATCTGGAAAAAGCAGCCTCAAGGGGAGCTGAATGGAGATATTTAGCAATAAATTCTACGTAATTCTACAATATCATAATAAATACACCTGATGTTGATGACCTTTTGATCGCGGAAATCTATTGAAATGTACTAACTTAACCCCATACAAAATACAGCTAACTCTACCGATCTATGCTTCTATAAAATCTAGTGAAATGAAATAATCTTGCCGCTCCCCATGCCTGTCAAGAAAAAGTAAAAAGAAATGATCTTGCTGTTTGTAATTATGCTGCCGGATTGGGAGCATACCTGCTTATACGCCGAATTTGGGCTCCTTGAAAGTAAAAAAAAATTGGCACAGGTATAAGCAAAGCCGCAAAACATCCAAGCAAGGTCATTGCCCACTCAATTCCCATGTTGTCGAACATGTACGATGCAAACAACGGGAAGATTGCTCCGAACAAGGACCGCATAAAAGTATTTGCGGCTATGGCAGAAGCTGCAAGCTACTTGGATGTCAGCAATCGTCTTTCACTCAGGAGTTGGAGCACATACCATCAGATATGAGTCGATCAAATAATTGAATGTCTGCAAAAACACCATTGATATTCCATGCCCAGTCACAACTCCACCAATAGTAGGCACAATCCAGTGGACTTCTCTTCTGTATCCGGACCAGCCGAGCCAGAAGAGCCCGCCGGCGAAGAGTACGGAGCCGTACATAGCCTCAATCATCCTCCATTCAGGAACGGGTACGTTGTTGCGAGCCTTCAGCTTTTTTACGTACGACTTCTGTCGGAACACAATCATAATGAAGCCAGTAATAGCGCAGCCAAGAGCAGCGCCAAGTTCAGGCAACCCGCTGACGCCAGGTCTCATTCCGTAAACGCCCTGGAAGATTTTTGGGGTAGGCGGTCAGAAAAAGGTAGAGGAGGCCGTAGATGAAAGCTGCGTAAATGCTGCATTGTTGACGATTAGCAGTTGCAAAACACAAAACAAAGATCACAAATATCACGCACCTCATAAGGAGAACGATTGGCTCAACAATGAGCATGTGGAGTGGTCGAGTAAGATTGCGCTCGACTATCGCTCTCATGTCTACCTCATTCTCTTCCAACTTCGCGTGAATCGCCCAATTCTTTGTAGCTTGGCGCAATTTGCTCGCTTTATTCACCAAGATGACCGGAGCGTAGGTCTCGTATAAGAAGAAGAAAGTTGCGACTGCGGCTGCGGAAGCCAGGATGCCGGAAAGGTACATTGTCCAGCGCCAGCCGAGATGGCTGGTCACGATGAAGCCGCCGATGAAGGGCGCGACCATGGGCCCGATGAAGACAGAGAGCGAGAATACCGTTACCTGTGTGATTCTTTTTAGCGTTCCGTAACTTGAGAGCGCTTGTAATGTGCTTACTGCGTTGCCACGCATCTTGTTGTCGAATAAGTCTACAAAGACTCCTCCACCAACAGCCAGTGGGCTGGTTCCGAAGAACCCTGCGAAGAAGCGGTTGATCAGAATGCTTTGTAGGTCTTTGGACACAGCTGTTGCAAAGTGGAAGATGGCTGTTCCAAACGCAGCAACGACGAGTGGAAGTCTGCGCCCTTTGACCTCGGAAAGCGGTCCCCATAGAACTGGCCTGTAGCAAGGTTATAATTCTAGCCGAACAACTTCGAGAAGACTGGATTAACCTACCCGAAAGAAAATCCAAGCACGTACAAGGTCACTCCTAGCGTGGCCACTTCTGGAGCGACATCATAGTCTTTGGCGATGGTCTGAATAGCAGGAGCGTAGATCCCGCTTGCAAAAGTTGTGACGAAAGTGGTGCTCGTCAGAATTGCCATTATGGTAATTCTAAGATTGTGAGTTTTCTCCATTGTGCTATGACTGTGGGAACACTTACTTGGTTGACATTGGCCAATTCTGCGGATGTGTTGGATCGCGCGGTCCATCAAACTCGACCACGTACTCTGACGATTCTCCAGGCAGCTCTGGGGGATAAGGCCTTCCTCCACCCATTTTCGACGACGATAGCATGGCTCGCTCATCTTTTGCTTTGAGTCCGAGAATTCGGCTGTGCTGGCTTTCATGTGTTTTCTTCCATGTCAAGACGCGCGCGATATCGTCTTGCTCCGCGCCAGGTCCTGAAGGCACCGTTTGTGCGTTGGCTAATTCGAGGTTCTCTTGTAACTCGTTTTCTGAGCGACTTCTGTTGTTGGACAAAGTACCCTCTTTATCCAATTTTTCCATGATTGCCTGAAAACCGAATGCAGGCTGTCGCTAGTGTTTTTAGCTGTGTAGACTCGGTTGGGCACAACAATAATTGTTTGGAAACTTGAACAAGGGAGGCCTGAGGAATTTTATATCCAGAGCTGCGTCTCATTTTCTGGAGCAGGAAACTCAACAGGGGAATAATTACTGAACAGACAGAGAGAACAGAATAACAAGCTACAAATTCCACAAGCAAGCTGATAAATCAATTAGATTATACTCCATGTTTATGTAACTGAAAACAGTACCCTCGTAGGTTGAGTATTCCATAAAATTACCAAAGCCATCAAAAGCTTGTTTCGTGTTGCGGCAAGGTTAGTCGCAGTGCCGACGTGGGTGGGTGTAATCCTGGTCCGTACTGCTCCGCACTCCTGCCGTGCCCGCAAAGCATTCAATGTTGCGTAGTAAGACATGCCAAATCGGATCAGCCGAGGACACAAGTATCTCTCAACTAACTTGTAAAAATGCATGCAGACACAAATCTAGTGGACCGGCCTTGCTAGAAAGGCCAAACGAGATTTGCGGCAGTGACGCAGCTTTGATGATCCTGGTCCGCAACAGAGGCCCCTTGTCCGCACCTCTATCCGCCAGAGTTAGAAATTGAGCTGATTAGTTATGTGGCAGCCGTAGCTAATTAAAGCGAGTTACCTAATGGATGAGCTTCAAGAATGCAGATTCAGGTAGCTTGGCTTCTGGCAGAATCCACTGAGGTTTAGTCAGGTAAGAGCAAGCTCTGGACAAGTATTCTTCACAGAATGATGATGATGCTACAGTTGAATTATTAAGTCAGTTTCGGTTTGCCTCAGCTCCTATATTATTCTTCAACAACTCCGCCGATGTGCGACTTATTAAGTTTTGTTTTCTCGATAGTGAACGCCTTATCTCTTCCCATCAACGGACTTAACATCATACAACTCTTCATTCAGCCATGTCTCCCGAAACGCTCGCGAGAACATTGAAAGCACTGCACCAGCCCGGCAATTCTCTGATACTCGCCAACGTCTACGACATCCTCTCCGCACGAGCCGTCGCTTCGCTTCCCAGCAGTAAAGCTCTGGCAACAGCTAGCTATGCCGTTGCCGCCGCCCTTGGAATAACAGATGAAGATCTCGATCTGGACGCCAACCTCGCAGCAATTCCTGACATCGCAGCTGTTGCAACGCAGTTCAACAAACCTCTCACAGTAGACATCCAAGACGGATACGGAGTGGCCGCCTAAGGTACCTGCTCCAGTGCTGTCAAGTTTAGCCCATCGTGTCTTGGAGAGGTCAACAACACCTCGAAGGTGGGTCGGCACGTTCTCTCGAACATTGGGCTTGGTGATAAGCGATGCAGTGGTTGGTCCAACGCTGTATGCGCCGCCACCATATACAGCACCATTGCCAGAGCGAGAGATGCTTGATGCGCTGGAGTAGCTTCCATCGACGCGAGCTGGGGAGATGCCAGATCCAATGCCACGATTGATGCCACCGCCGCGAGAGCGAGAAGGGCGGAGTCAACAATTCGAGTGTTGGGTTGACTGGATGCGGTTCAGCAGCTCGACTGGGTTTGCGGAAAAGGACTTTCAAGTTCCTCAAGAGATCAGTGCCGCGGGGTCGTCGAGTAGCGGGTATACTTTCAACCCTAACTTGATGTCAAAGACGACTTTGTGCTTGTCGAAACACTGCGTTGTTCGTGTTGCTGCCTCCATGGGTAGATTTCCAGAGAGTTCGAGCCGCGCTTGCTAGTCTAGAACTGGTCCTGTATGTTTCAAAGGCTGAGTTTGCGGGGTTTGTGAGGCGGGATGGGTTGCGAATTTCGTCTTGATGTGATAGATTGCGAGCAGAGGATGGATTTTGAAAAGAAATTTCACAATTAGTATCTTGGAGGCATTCGGGAAGCAGGGACCGGGTGGACAGAAACATTAGATGAGGGAGTAAGTCACGTCACATAGGGTGAGAAGTTTGTTAGCAGGGCGGGATGCTGTGGTGATCAAGGTGTTGATTCACGAATTTACTTACAAAGTTGGCCAGGGATTGGCATGAGTCCAGGTGGACGTAGTTGCTGGTGCATTTGGAAGCCATTGGTTGGCACGAGTCCAGGTGGACTAGGCGCAGGGGCGATGAGTCCCTGGATGGGCATGAGTAGACGCTGGTGCGATAAGTCCCTGGATGGGCATGAGTAGACGCTGGTGCGTTAGGTCCCTGGATGGGAATCCCTGGATAGGATTTTGGGCTCTATCCGAGCAGGAGTGACAGTAGAACCAAAAGAGGAGAAGAGAGAAATCCCTCACGAAGCAGGTGGAGGGGGGGGGACCCTGACGCGAACGCCGGAGTTCCTGGAGTTGCTCCTTTCGAGCCTCGGAGTTCTGGATTCTCTCCTCAATACCCTCGATCAAATCCGAGAGCTCAAGGCGACGCTCAGCGCTGGTGCTGGGATCTTTGAACTCAGCCCGTAATTTGGCGAGCGAGTTCCGGCTATCAGCAATCGACGTATTGAGGTTGCTGAGGTTTGCGTCGTAGCAGGATCGCAGGATCGCAGCGGCGGCCGGGTCGAGAGGGTTCGCTGCATAAGGAGCTGCAGCGTCGTCACCAATGTTGGCGTTGCGGAGGTGCTCGATGAGATGACCGACCTCTGCTCCGTTATTAGCAGCAAACTGCAAGAATCCAACGGTGCCCTCTCTGCGAGTGGGTGTCATCGTAACCGGGCCATCCCGTTCGAGGTTGTGGGGTCGCGGGACCGGGAATGGGGGATGGACGGCCGCAGGACGGCGCACCTCTTGCATCGCTTCCGGAAAGTCTCTCATTTGCCGGTTGTGATGGTTCTTGTATTGCCCGATGTCGAGCTTGCGGGGTGGTTTGCCCTTGCCATCGTGGCGTTCTTCGAGGTGCTGGACCCAGTGCCAGAGGAGCTCGTGAAGAGCCTCGCAGGCGTTGTGAGCGCTGCGCGGATTCGTCTCCCAGAACTTCATGGACTTGGGCTCGGCCCAGAGGAAGCATTCGCCAGATGCATTTGGACCCCAGAGGACGAGCTTCCCGCTCATGTACTTCTCGTGGTCGGCGATGCCAGCCTTCCCTTCGAGGAAGAGCTTTCTGGTCAGATGATGCTTCGAGATGACCGAGTAGTATGGAAGCTTGGTCTTCTCTTGGGTGCCCAGAAGAGGTGCGTAGACATTGTAGTCTCGCTTCTTGTCATCCTGCTTTGCTTGTGGTTTTGCAGGTTTCTTCTTGGGTCCGACCAATGACCAGTCATCCCCCTCTGGCGTCGGAGCGTCGGCCGCCATTTCCGCCCAAGATTGCGATCCCCCCTCGCGAGGTCTCTCGAATCTGTGTGGGTCATTCTCGAGTCGGACGTCCTGGGACGCGAATTTGCCAGCACGTGTGGCGGATGGTTGACCTGTTGTTGTTGTCTTTGGAGGTCCATTTGCAGGCTTGTTGCCGGCAGGTGCTGACTTTGAGGTCTTCGCGTCCGAGGGCTTGGACTCGGATTTCTTGCCCTTGTCGCTGTTGCCAGGGACGTTGGGTACGGCAGGCTTGCCCTGTCCTTTACCTGCTGTCACGCCAGGTTTAGACTTGGTCTCGCCGCCCGATTGGTCGACATGTTGAGCCGCAGCCGCAGGCTTGGCTCCCTTTGGCTTGGGTGGGTTGGGATCCACACCCTCGAACTCTTCGCGTGGCCCTGTTTGATGGTAAGCTATGGATATAGGGGTGGCAAGGAGATACATACACATGTGCTTGAAGACCAGGTACTCTTGCAGGAAAAATTTCCTGTCTGCGCTGTTGCCTTTGCATAGAGGATTTGCCTCTATGTCATCCATGGCCTTGGCCATGTTTTCGAGCCATTTTTGCAGGCGGCCCTCTTTCTCGGCGCGCCGCTTCAGCTTGTCATATTGTCGTATGTATTTTGGTGCCATTGTGAGGTGATGGCGTTGGTGTTGTTGTTGTTTGAAGAAATTCACAGATCGCAAATCGCGAGATATGTTTTGTGGGATCTTCTGGCGAAATTCGCACGTGATATGGCAGTGAATTTCCGCGCCTGGCATCCAGCATTCACTCGCGCCAATTTCCATCTCGGCTCGAGGCCAATGGTCCGACAGTCGCCGAGCATGCCCTGCCGCATAATCCCACTCTTCAAAGAAGGTCCGGAGTAACCACCAATCACAACAGCTGATTCCCGGGCCTTGGGGGAAATGACACCCCGCCACCTGTTGATCTCAAGGATTATGGGTCTCAAGTGACACGAATGTGCTCCGAGACCGTTGGGATGAAGGACTTGCTGGAAAGTACATCAAGATGGCCTGACCTTGATTCATCAGTCTCGTACATAACAATCGTTTCTAACAGGAACCTCCACATTTCACCAAAGGAGCTACAGTATGAGAACCACTTATCCTCTTTCATCATCACCCATGGCTTCAGAAACAAAATCTATTCCACGTCTCGAGAAGACTGCCAACTCGCAGCAGCTCATCGTCAATGGGAAACCCTTTCTCATTCTCGGAGCTGAGTTGCAAAACTCTTCTATGACTTCAGCAGCGTACATGGACACAGTATGGCAAAAGCTAGTTGACACCAATATCAACACAGTCCTTGGTTGCGTGACGTGGGAGGATATTGAGGCTACTGAAGGTCATTTTGACTTTTCTGAGCTTGACAAAGTTATCCTTGGTGCGAGGAAACATGGGCTTCATCTGGTTCTGCTATGGTTTGGATCATTCAAGAATGGTGAGTCTTTTGCTGCATCTAATGTCAAGTCTCTAACAATGGTAGGAATCTCAACATATACACCTTCTTGGATCAAGAAAGATGTGAAGCGCTTTCCGCGAGCTCATCTTCGCAAAGCTGGCGGTATTCTGCAAACTGCCGATGTTGTGTCGATCTTCCATGAAGAAGTTCTCAATGCAGATATTAAAGCATTCTCAGCCCTGATGCGTCACGTGAAAGAAGTTGATGAAGCTCATTCAACGATTATCATGGTGCAGGTTGAGAATGAAATTGGACTCCTCGGCGATTCGAGAGATGGAAGTTCAGCCGCCAACAAGCGATTCTCTGAGTCTGTCCCAGCACCGTTTATTAAACATCTCTCTACTAAGTGGGATACTCTTCACGACGATCTCAAGCGGAACTTGCAGGTCTTCAAATCTCTTGGGAAGAGTTCTGGCTCATGGGAAGCCGTATTTGGCAAAAGTCAGCAGACAGATGAGCTGTTCATGGCTTACCACTACGCGATCTATGTGGAGAAAGTAGCGTCAGCTGGGAAGAAAGAGTATTCTCTCCCTCTCTACACCAACGTATGGCAAAACTACGTTGGCGATGATGGAGACAATGCGTTCCCGGTTGTCGCTGGAGGAGGCGGTGCGCCAGGAGATTATCCATCCGGCGGCGGAGTTAGCAACGTCCTCGACATCTGGAGAGCCTTTGCTCCATCCCTCGATTTCATCGCCCCAGACATCTACCTAAACGACTACAGCTCCTCCTGCGCAAAGTACCGCCATCTAGACCAACCACTCTTCATCCCCGAACAACGACGAGACGAATATGGCGCCCGCAGGATCTGGAAAGCATTCGGCAGCTACCAAGCAATCGGCACCTCGCCATTCGGCATTGATACATTAGAGCCAGCAACCAATCCGTTCACGAAACATTACGGACTTCTCGCCAGCGTCAAAAACATCGTGCTCGAAGCCCATCGCAATCCAGGCTCCTCGGTAGGATTCTTCTTCGACGAATTGCTCGAAGACGGACGTGATCCCTCTCCTCCAACCATCGCCAAATTCGGTGACTTCGAAGTCACAATCGAGCGCTCCTTCGTCTTCGGTAAGCCTGGACCAGGAGCAGGTATGCTGATCCATCTCGGGGACGCAAAGTTCCTACTCATTGGGTGGGGCTTCCAAGCCGTGTTCAAAAGTACATCGCCAAAGTCGACGTTCACAGGCATCTTGAGTTTTGAGGAGAAAATTGTGGATGTCGAGACAGGGGAATTGAGCAAGGGGAGGAGCTTGAATGGTGATGAGACGAGGAGTGGGAGGTTTTGTATTATGCCCAATGAGGAGCCAGATTATGGCGGCTTCCCGATTTGTGTTACTATTCCCGCCAGGACGATGGTTGCGGAGGTTGAGGTTTACTCGCTGGAGGAGGGTAGTAGTGACTTTTAGCTGCCTTTTACTAGAAGAGTGTGAGTTTTACAAAATGAAATAAATAGGAGCTCTGGATGTATCAGATATAACTATACCTGATCCGGGTTTCAACAGTTAGTGTTCTTTTTATATTTACTAAGCATATGCCTATTATTTTCACGTAGAATGGTAAAGCTATGTGTTTTTCCTTCAAAGTAGTGACGCGGATTATGCAAAATAGAAAGGGATGCCTATTAATCCATCAACAGCTCACGGTATCATGATTTGATAGCCGTGGCCCTACAGTTCTACGCAAAATGAACAGTACTAGCTAGTAGCAACCTATGACCCCTCGTCCAAAGAAAATGAACCTAAGATAAGACTAACAGTATCTCCCTCAACATTCTAACATTGTAAGATCACGAAGATCCACGTCAGTTGGTGCTAGACGCTTCCTTCTTTTCCCTTTCCTTTTCCCTTGCCTTTGCCTTTCCTATTAATAAGTTTGGATTTCCAGTGTGATAGATGCAACAATCGTGTCCATCCTTGGGCTTGCTGTAGCTCTGGTGCTGGATCTCCGTCAGAAGCTTTCTCTGATGCAAGATCATCTTCAGAAGTTTTTTCTGATGCACTGTCAGAGTTTGCTGACCTCTTGAACAGTGCCAGAGGATGCAGAAGGCAATATAGTAGAATATACCAATCTGATGGCTTAGTACTCTCTTGGTTAGGCTCAAAACGCTTGAAACGTCGCCCTATATATCTCCATGTTTGCTCAGTAGAGTCATATCTCATTTGTTGTATACCATGTTCGCGAAGCCTTGAATATGTTGCCCAACTCAGTGAAACGACTGTATTGAGATTAAAAACAATCATGTAGGTTATGAATCCAACCAACGCAGCTGCAATGATGAAAGGTTTTCTTGTTGAAGAGTCTGTGATATTTGGAATCGCCCAAAGTGACTAGAAAATTTGTCAATGAAAGCTCAGGTAAGGACATTGGGGTAGCTTACAGCGCAGAAGGCCAAGGGGAGGTAGAAAATGCTGACATAGGTGAGAAGTTTTACATTTTGCGCTAGTCTCGTTGAAAGACGGCTTTCGACAACAGCGCTAGCGTGGAACAACTGCTTGGTGATTAACTTTGAAAAGACTAAACCCCTGGAGGTAAGACTCACCCCATCTCGAAGTGCTTCGGCCCTCAGTTTTTGATTCTCAAATCTCTCCTTAATCATTTCCAGCTTATTTATATCTCTGGGTTGAATCAAATTCAGATCTTCACTCCAATTGTTCATTTCTCTCCATTTATTAAGTGTCTCATCAATGATAAGGATGAATTCGCTGATAGTAGTGATCACCCAGAAGCACTGCCGAGAGCGAGAAAATATGTCATCATCGAAAGCACAAGGTCGTGCTCCTGTTCCTTCAGAAATGTGAGCTTATTGGTCACAAATGTTTCAATATAATCCGAAATAGCGGTCCACTCTGTGATTAATCTGGATGTAACCTGAGACGTAATTGAAGCAAGCATTGGGAAACTGCTCTCGAGCGGCTTCATCAAAAATGTACTGTCCTGGCTGTCCACGTATTCATGGAGACTAATATGGTCCTCAGACACGTCGTAAAATGACGCAGGTATCAGAAGGATAATCATCCAGTCATCGCCATCCCTAGACGAATCTGGCGTCGGGCTCCAAAATGCATTAACCTTTATTCATTAATGACTTTGACTTAACCTCGGCTCTATGCAATCACTTACCAGAAATGACTGAAATTGCAACTTCCGACCTGCAACATCCCCTATACAATCCACCAGAGGGATGTCCTACCTCGTGCACAGTACGATTTACCATTTCATACCAGGCGAATTGGAATTTCACAGAATAGTGGGCATTGTGACCGACCTCCGCGAAGCCTTCTTCATACCAGAACTGTTTGAGGGCAAGATGGTTTTCAAAAGTTGTGTCATCTCGCGCAAGTAAAGGTATTAATTCCGAGGGAGTGGAATGCAAAATATTATCTATAGAAATATGTGGGTTTTTGGGTAGGCCAGCGAATACACTATTAAATATCAACCCACTGCAATATCGTAATGAGAAATACTTACCAGAGCCTCCGAAGGGGAGCTTTAATCTCCTTGTGTAGCCCAACGATTTTGTAGAAGGTCGAAGGTTCGGAAAAGCTGCGGTTGGGTACCATACCGCTGCCATTAAGGAAGATACTAGGATATTGTTCGATGTACCGCAACGATTCCAACATACCGTCCTCCGTTTCTCTCCAAGTTGGAAATGGGAGCGGATATCTGTCAAGTAGTGTAAAATATCCCATCCATTTCATATCTTGTTCCTCCTTTGCATATCGCTTTCTCGAAAGAAGAAGAATCCTCCCACTTTTCTTAGATCTCTGCAAAACTTCTCCATCTGACCAATCTTCCGGTGAGCTGTGTTCAGATTTGAAGAACGCACCAGAGTGATAATATCAAAAGGAAAGTCATAACACCCATCGGCTGGAAAGGCTAAGCGTTTCTCCCCCAACCAAAGAAGATAATCCTGGTTGCCCCACAACGGTGGCAGTCTTCGATACGCGGGTTTCAACGAATTGGGTTGGTAATAAGCTTCAACAGGCGGAAATTACCCGCACGCCACTTCATTGAAGCCGTCCATTGCTCCTTGGGGAATCTGTGGCTCCTGTAATACGAGTTTCGGTGTTGGGCTTTTCGAGCTACCCGATGCCTCTGGGTTCTGATGAGCCCACTGGGTTTGAATAGGGCCATGGTCACCCTTGCTTTGCTCGGAGACACCGCCATCTCGAGGGCCTAATTCGCCGTCCAGCTTCTGTTCTTCTAACTTGATCAATCAACCAGCATGGTTTTTGGACGCCAGGTTCAGATCTTTCAAGCTTTCGCTTATCTCCGACAGCAGTGCTAACACGGGGATCCTTATCCTCCAGCCTCGTTTTGCGATCGTCGGGTGTTGGGCTAGTGATCTCCATATTGTTCGAGTCGGTCTCCAAAGGTTCCATGATAGCAGATATAAGTTGTTCGCGACTCAGCTAAAAGAGCAAGTGATTGATGTGAAGAGAATGGAATAAATGCAAAAGAGGCTGCGATGTCGGTAGGCGGGCACGTGGGTGAGCTCACGCTACACAGCATACGCCATCCGACTGTCAAATAAAGAAATGAGCTCGATCGGAGTTCTAAGGTGGGAAAATAAGATTCACTTGTCTCTATATACGTTGGAAATAAACAGAGTATTTTCTATTTGAAGCCATGCCGTATGCTTAAAGTAGACTAACGATAATTACTTAATAAACAGGTGAACCATGGGTGTACAAGTTTTCAGAAACGAAAGAAGTTCTAGTAAATCCTTCTTAGTCTCAACTTGATTATGCATCGCAAATCTTCGCAAGTTTTCGCAAATGTTTTCGCAAATGTCATAATGAGTCCAGTAATCATAGTCACCGAGAACTCATATCTATCTTTTACCTTCCTCATATAAATAAGTAATAAGCTTTTTAAGAAGATAATTATATTTAAGGTCAATTAGATTCCACATATATTTCTAATACTATATCGCTTATTAGTCGTAGCATATCTTTAAGCGCGTTCCGCGAGTCGTTAAACGCGTACCAGCTAGTATTATTAAGAGAAAGCAGGGAAATAGTATAAAAGAGAGTTAGCTACTATTTATCCCGGCCAAATCTTTTGAATAGTAATTGTATTAACTCCCCTATACCTCTCTTCTACCTCTTAATTATTGACTTGCGAACTCAAAAGAAACGAGGAATCACCCTTTACTCGATAGAAGCATCCAGTGAAGCTTCCAGCTCTTCCTTACCATGATCCCGAGCTGCCCACAGAGCTTCAATCCCGTCTTTTGACGTGGTCTGAGGAGCGTATTAGTGTCAGCTAGAAATGAAAGTAAATGCGACTTTGCGCATGCATCATAGGATAATCTCTCTGATTCCGTCCGCGAAGATATTGGAAGAGAACATGTTCATACGTATCGACCCGGCGCGATAGCTCTCGTGGTGATCCATACTCCGCTATCTCTGGTTGGATAAAGCGATTTGGTACTCCGAATCTGGAGAAGACTGTTTGAGTAGAGAGAGAGCGGCTTCTAACTTTATTCTGAATTCTAGATCGCGGCATGAAACAGCTTGGATCACTGGCAAGCACTCGACAGCTCAGGATGAAGCTTCATCGAGGCCGATGTCGAAGACGGCATCGTCGGCTTTGTTTCAATAATACTTCGACCTCGCACTTTCACAGCCTTACAACCGATCTATAGTACCATATGAACGATCAACTGTCTACGCAGAAATTCACCTCATTTGTTTTGTAGAACGATGTAAATTTAGGATACAACTGAAACCTGCTCAGCAAAAAAATAGAAACTTAGGCGACATCAGATATCTCGTTAGACTTTGTGGTTGCCACGAACGTTCTTGCTGCGCATGCTGGTATGTCTACGTTTTCCGTCACCTACTAGTCTCTAATTGGGTGATTCCTACCCATCGTCAAAACCCAGCACTAAAGCAATGTCCACAAATAGTAAGGAAGAGAATAATGCTAACCCTAACCCAGACCAAAGCCACGGAAGCCGTAAATCCTCATCCGCAATTACAACAGCGAATAATAGCACTGGTAATCAGAGTACCGTCAGGTAATTGAGATGATAACAGATTTGTGGCGTACAAGACGTGGCGGGAAAGGGAGGTCGGTGTCGGACTTTGAGGGGTGAATTTAAGAAATTAGGATGGATTTTTATAATTTTTACCTTTTGTGTTTTGATAAAAAGGAAGGGGTTTGTAGGGAGACAAGAGGGGGGGGGGGGGGGGGGGGGGGTTAGGCCAGGGGGTTCAACTAGGCGTCGCAAGTCATTTATTCCCAAACAAAGATTCAAAATTTAAATTAATGAAGAACATTCAACCTCACCCTCTCCAACGCTACCTCACGTAGCATAGAAGAAATTTCCGTCTCTTTCTTATTAAACAACTTCCATGGTGTTATGTTTCTGTAATGTGCATCAAGAGGCTGGTGGCCAAATCGTTCATCTTCCGTCATATATTTCAGTAACACCGTCTTCATTACGTTTAGCTCCTTCAATCTGTTTCTCCCTCCCGCCCAAACGGCTCCCATTGACTCATCTCTAAAATAGACGCTATAGTCCAAGATAGTAGCTGCTACAGCAGCGGCAATCGGCGTCGCACAAGAAGTTCCTCGTTTTACTCCTTCTTCTCCTGTTCCCAAAATTGCAGCCTTTACGCCCTCGCCAGGTAATGCGAAATTGACTCGCCCGTGGATTGGGGGTGGGCTGAAATCGGATCGTTTTCTGTTTCCTTTGTGGGAGTTGATACATATGACTCGTTGGCCTAATGTCGCAGGGAAGCCGATAGGACTATCCTCAAGGAGCTTGTTGTTGGAAGCTGCTGCAAACATCAGGACATTCTTACTTGCCGCGAAGTCAATGGCATCCTCTATGGCCACAGGATTACCATTCAGACTGAAAGACATGCTGATGATGTCCACATCCCACTGGTTAATAGCATACCTGATTCCCTGTAAGAAAGATAGTTAGAGGTTAAACTTTAACACGTAACAGAAAGTAAAGAGAGTGTGATACCCACCGCGTCAATTCTGCCGACTGTCCCCTGGTCTGCGTCTGTTCTGTTAAAAACCCGAACAACATAGACTTTGGCAAATCGTATTACTTGTAAAAACAGGTGTGTCAGAAATGTCCCGTGACCAGCATTGTCTGTCATGCCGGATGCCATCTCATCTACGAAATCTTTATATCCTGCGATGTACCTTCCACTTCCTCTTTGGTTAAACTCCACGATTTTAGGATGAAATAAGTCGCAACCAGTATCAAGGATTGCCACCTTAATCAATCTTTCATGATCCGATTTGCTCAAGTCCATTCGTGTCATTTTAACTGTCAAATTAGTGTGCATAGTCTTGAGATGGTCTAGCCATGATAACCATTGCCTGTCTTTAATGTTAGGAATTGCTCGCTGTAGGCACTATGTATAAATAATACAGAGGTCATAGTATGCTAAGGCTACTCACTTTTCTTCATTATCTGATTCACAGTTCGTCATATCTTCAAGGTCATATTCAATGCCGTTGAAGCTACCATTCTCAGACTTATATAATTGTCCTGTCATTGGAGATGACTGAGGCTCAACTAATAGTTCCGAGAAAACTGACAGAACTTGTTCATGGAAAGATGCAATTGGGTTTGTGGGTGCGCCATCGAGGACGGATTGCAAACTGACCGATTTGCCTGAACGCTCTTGATATTCCAAATCTTTAAGGAGATTTTCCTCAAGAGGCAGGACTATATCTTGATACACTTCCATGAGGAAGTCCGGATCTTTGTAATCGTTATATCCGCATCGTACGTATCTCCTGTGGTCGATGCACCTTTCCGCCGCGTTTAGTATAGGTGTTCGAGGTGAGAATCGTTTCTTACACTGCTCTAACTGTCGCTTCGCGAGCCCAAGCAGATCGTTCACCTTAGTTTCAGTCCGACGTCGGCTGTGGTCCTTTGTTTCGTAAAATTGTGAGAGTTTATCTCCCAGAGCGAGTTCCATAAAAACAATTCCCAGTCGAAGTATCTGGGGGCTATGATGTATCGCGTTTTGCGAGTTTTGGCCCTGATCGATTTCAGATCTTTCTGGATCTCTAACTTTTATTGAAACGTAAGGCCTGCGCATGTCGAGAAGCAGTGGAGTGCCACTGTCTGGATTTTCTTGATAGCAGAAAAGAGATATGTCTGCCAACGTCCATGCCTCTTTAAGCCACTTTGAACCGAAAATGTGGAGCAGCGAGTTTGCTAGGACAATAGAAAGAATTGATTTCTCCGAATAGGTGAGTTCCTTCTGCATAACGAGATTTCCAAGGGAAATCTCGACCGCCTCTTCAGTATAATAGACAGCCTTGCTCTTTGGAAGGAGGATTGGATGATTATTAGAATAGCCGAGATCTTCATCATATTCCGATTCAAACTGCCAAGACTGCCATAAAAGACCGTTCTGGTCTAAGTGGACCCTATAGCACAAGTCCTGTTCGATTTCACAGTCTTGGACTCGGCGCGCATTTGCATCCGTGGGTTTTGGTTGGCTATGCCTTGTTAGCAATTTCATGAGGCCCAAGTAGCCACTTCCCAACCAGACCACTCACCAATCCAAACTATCTAAGATTCTTGACTCTTGGATATAACCCGGCCCACAAAGAAGGACTTGGAAAGAAGTTGCGCCTGGCAGGGTTGCACTCCAAGTTCCTTCAAGCAAGAGTTTCGCAGATTGGCAAGAATTCAACGTCTTGTCGTTTGATGATGGGTCAGATTCTGACCAATTCTTCTTCAGTGCCTCGTGAAGTCTTTCCAGTCGGTCTCTCACAGTTCGGGTTGCGTGATGATGCCAATTAGGGCTGGGTGCTGCCCTCTTTTTTGACAAGATATCAATAACATGCCGCAGATGCCTTAAGAGACCCTCCTGGGCAAATTGATCGAAATCTTTCCGCAATAATGCTGGGTTATTCCTCAAATTCGCCTCGATATCGAGATTAGGCAATGCTAATGAACAGTGATAGAGCTGACACAAGCGGGCGTATGTCCTCCAAATGGGCGTAAATTGACTCAAGACCTAGCACACATTCTTAGCACAGGATAAACTCATAGCAAATATTTGGTATAGGGGTAATTGGTTCTGTTGCATGGTGGAATGGATGCTTGAATTAAAGACATTTCATGAATCCTGGGTTGATTGACTTACAGGCGGCAGGGTAATATTTGATCTTTCCACCGCCTGTCTTAACCCTTCTTCTGATATGGTATTGTTAATGACTTTGAACAAAGGGGACAGCATTTTAATATTCAGGGCATTGTCGTCTGTGGCAATTTGGTCCAGCTGCATACGAAGGAACTTGAACTCAGTTCGAATACTTTCCAAAAATGTCGCGTTCTTTGAATTCGGGCTTTGATTGAGGCTCGCATCAGCTACAGCTGCTAGGATCGAGGCCGTCTGCCGTAATACTTCTGCTGGTTTTGGGTAAAACATGATGGTTGTGGGACATCAGATGCTTCAATGGACTAGAATGGACTATAATGGAGAAGAGGTAAGATGTTTTGGCGCTCTCTAACCGATACAGAGGAGAACTGTTACCTGAGCCTCGTGCTCTGGGGGCTCGAGGGGAGCTGTCAAGGAGGTTCAAACACGGCTCGTAGCGCAGAAACCCTTCGAGGAGGGTGTGCTCCCATCCCTGCATTAACAAGCCACTAATCTGCTCCGAGAGCAATCCGCTGCTTCCCCGTGTGCACACAGCAACGGAGGCGCCAGGCTCCAGCGTTTGATCATTTCTTGTTCCAAGCCACATAAGTAGGCCTGCGGAGTCTCCCGTCTTTGCTTTCAATCAAGTTTTCAAATCCTGCACAGGTGCGTTAGAAAGTCGACGAGGTACGAGAACGCACACTCTCCGCCGCAAATTCCATCCGCAAGAACACCTCTTCGAGACTCAGTGGCCTCTACGGCATCGAAGCGATGGCAAAAGTGTACAAATCATGGATCTACACAAGAGCAAGGGACTACAGGCCCGGCGGGATACTAAGACTTGGGCAGATCCTTACCGACCCATACAATCCCGCCTCAGCTCGAATTTCAAGCACTGCTCAAGAAATTCCAGCGCACATCCAGGTTGACAAGAGCAAGCATTTGGATGCGACACTCGAGCATAGTGAAGCACTTGAAGTTGCCTTCAATGCCTGGGCGAATATTTATGGAATGCCTGTAGGTTTGTCAGGCAAGGTAGAAACCAAAGATGAAATGGACGTTAAATGGCATTTCGACGAGCTGAGGGGAGAAACTATGGCGTTCGATGACCAATACTGCCAGGAAGCACTGCGCGACAACGTAAATGTCGTTAGCTACATCGAGAGGCAATGGAGCGTCGAGAAGATTTTCAAACGACTATACATGATAACCGGTGTACGGACTGCGGTGGGTGCCAAGATGACAAAAACAGAGAAACACACACAGGAAGCTGGAGGGCAGGCGAAATTTGATGGCAGCGGAGCGAACGTTCCCCTCCAAGTCGGCGCTGGTCTTAGCGGCAAACAAACCTCAGGTTCCAAAGAATCGTTTGAAGAAGCGACCGACTTTGTCTATCAGTATCAACTTTATCAGATCCGATACTATCCTCATTTCAAGCCGGAGCCCTTCACCCATGGCCAGACAGAAGGAGAAGAACCAAGCTCTGAAGAGCCGAAGCAACAGCCAAAGGAGATAGACTCGTTGGAATTCAAAGGCTTCGGGGAAGAATTTGACGGCGATGTCGTAAACTCCGTCGTGAGCGACGCTCCAGTGCGTATATACACACAAAATCGTTCGGCGTCGCAACAGTCTGGGTACTTCAAGTATTTCGCTCCAGAGGAAGCACCTGTCGAAACACCAGAGCAAGCGCCTGAGCAGACTACCACAGCACAGGCAGAGAGCGAAACAAAAATCTGACGAATAGCGGTAAAGGGGGTTTGCCCCAGGCGGATTTCAGCGAACTTTCAGTAAGATCTGCCTGGATTCAGGCGAGCTATGGACAAAGCAGCGCCGAGAATTTTCTGTAGACCCGATTGGGGCTAGGATTGCTTTTTAAATCCAATAGCGTTACTTTCGCGCTCACCTGCTTACCCATTGTGTAACGATCTTAAGCCACGGGGGCAAAGTCCCAAATCGACGGGCATGGATGAAAAGGATTTGTACGACGTAGACTCAGCTCGAAAAGCCCTGCGTGGCGGCTGCGCCACCCCTCCCAGTATGCCAAATACGCTGGGTCGCAGTATTTCTGAGCAAAGCGGCACGCCAAGCCCCGCCCACATTTTATCAATGCGATGGTGATCGCATCGCCCGCCAGGCCTCATTTCCGGTTTCCGTCAAAGTCCCGTCGCATTCCTCAGGACTGGCCTTGTATTGAGAAATATTAATCTATCAATTACTTCATCATCACATGGACGACCACGTCTTACTTTGGCATAAAGCGACACAATGTTTGAATATCTTCCACGATCTTTCGTCGACAGAATGGTGCGACTCTCAGCGGAATCGAATGGAATCTTGGATCAAGAACGCCCACGTTATCGACGATTCCTGGCCATATCTCGACTCCCTCGTGGGAAATGATTCAGAGATGCGCAAGATGCTTGGGGAGGTCCTTGATGTTATAATTCGACACCTTCGAAGTAAGAGGATGTACTCATTTTAAGCATAGTTTTCTAATTGCAGCCCTAGTATTACATGAAATGAACACATCAGAGAAGGTTCGCGGTATAGATGAGCTTCTAACATCGGAGCACGAAGACGGGCTCTTTAGGCATGAGTACCCAAGACCTTCGTCCGAGCCCTTGGTTGAAAATATCAGCCTGACGATGTCGGACTCAGCGCCACGTGTCCACAGGTCAACCTCGGAGGCACCTCCCATGTTAGAACCAAGTCAGTATGAATTTCAGGATACAATATCTCATTGGTCAGGATTTTCGGCATATTCCGCCAGATCTGCCCAATCCAACATGTCTGTTGTCATATTACTTCGGCCAGGCGTGGAACAATCGAAAAAGATGGTGGAGAGATTCATTAAGAGACTCTTCGACGTGACAAACTCGGGTTTCCTAACCCCCGAAAAACAACGTACAAATAGCCCTCAGGAAGAGATTTTTTCTGAAGATAGTTTCACCAATTTTGCTTATCAACAAATCGTAGACACTGTTTCGAGACTGGTTCCTCTGGCGAAGAATTACATCTGGCACCGAATTGCTCGCGCCAGTACTGGAAGGCTCAGAGACCGTACAGAAGCTAGAAAACGACTTGGACTTGTATTAAATGAACCATACTTTCCAGGAAAATACATCTCCCAAGATCCACATGCCTTCGATTACATTCTCCGACGAACAGCTTCCGTACCGCCCGATTTGGAGGTACACTCACCCCCAGCCTGGACTTACTTGCGCGAAGCCCGAAGACACCAGACGTTCCCCCCTTACCTCACACCACATCATCCACTCCATATGGATATTGCAGATGAATTGTGGGGCGTTGGAGCAGCTTATTCAGGCAATACGACCGATATAAATGTAGAACCTACGGAGCCAAGGTGCGAGCTCAGTAGATAATCAGGCTCAGTTGATGCTGACCCACCCAGTTTTACTTCAGACGTCTCGCCAATCCCACCACTTCACCTATACATTTGTTTCGTTGAGTCATGCCCAACTCCGTATGACTTACATGAATCCGCCAAGAACTGGGAGAATCATCTCTATCAGAACCATCCCGAGGTCTTGAACAGTCCGACTTGGATGTGTACTGCCTGGTCTCACGCACCTAATTATCCTCACTTTTCCAACGAGCTAAGTTTCCAGCACCACATGTATGAGAAACACGCGGACTCGTTCGATCCCGATATTCTACCCGACCTTGTCGATGCGTGTTACCAACCACCTAAGTCTATTGAGGCATGTCCATTTTGTAACGACGATTGGAATGAATCTTCCGATCACCAAACCTCGGATTCTCATAGCCTGAGGTCATCCTTTCTGAAACATGTTTTAGCCCATCTAGATGAGATCACGCTGAAGATATTTTATTCCCTGCCGTTATATGATCAAGGGACAAATGAGGTAGCGGCTGGGCACGCTCAATTCGAACAAGTCAAGCATGCAGCTAGCGAGATTGGAAGCAATATCTGGATATCAGATACACTTGGGCCATTGCAGCCTTTAGAAGACTGTTTGCAAATTTAGTAAGAGATACAACGAAAAGAAATTACGTTGACGTACTTTGGAAGAGTACTGTTTCTTGTACCTTGGTTCTACTATGCACGTAGTTTTCGGGTCATCAGTTCTCCATTAAAGACGTGGTAGTAGAAGCCGGATCAACTCCTAACCAACCATGTTTTCGCAGTCGTTGCTATCTTACTCGTATGTGATTTTTGCCTATAGAGACTAGAGCTGAGGGTGACCTCTTCGGACTTGTCGCATCTGCAAGTAATTCCAAATGAACAGATAAAATATCTTAGCTTGGGTCTACGGTTATAAGTAATAACGCAGATGAGTGAGGGTCGGAATATTTTTGCCTCTATTAATTATGCAAATCTAGCGCTTCAACGATGAGATGCCTCTCTGTTTCTTCTAATAACTGGACTCTAATTTCTTACTCTTCATTCCAAGGCCCGTTACTAAGCCTACCCGCTTCTACTCAGGTGCTAATCAACCCAGTTCACCGTCGACTTAGCGTCGGCTTAGCCAGCTTATCTAAACTGCCTGAGTAACCTAAGTAGCACCCACTTAGCTCATGAGGCCAGATACTAGTTCAAGGCCTAGCTATATTATTTCTGTCAAATTTTAATGGTCGTCCCTAGGAGCCTGAGAGGCTCTCAAGAATCCCGAGTCGGGATCCCTCATGAAGAGGAATATAGAGTTACGCTGTTTAGACTAGCGTATATGGAATAATAACAACCCTTGTTCACCTCAATTAATAGCGACAGTGAGATTGCAAGAGCTCGTCCGTCGGGCGCATGCATCTAGAGTGAGTTAGAGATTTAAAAGATGGGCCTGGAGTACAGTAAGCCGTTAGGCCCACTAGTCTCAACGCAAGTTACAGTTTCGACTCTCGGTTTGCGATTTACGGTTTAGGCCTTTTACTACACTGCACCCCACCGAAAATTTTAAGACACTTAATTTATAGGCTATTTCGCCTATAATTTAGTGCTTAGAGGCCTATATTTCTAGCGATTAATCCCTATAATTATAGGCTTCCTTATTTATTATACACGGGCTAATTCCTACTTAATTATAGCGCTTTTAACTTTTAACTTTTACTTTTTAACTTTTACTTTTAATTTTCACTTTTAACTTTAAGCTTATTATAGTAGGGAAAGTTATAACGCTATATATTACGTGTTTCATAGCTCTTCTTTACTCTTCTTAGTATTTAGTCTTTAGCTCTCCCTTAAGGAGAGAAAACTAAGTAATATAACCTTCTTAAATATAATAACTTATTAGTTTACGCGGCTAAACCCTTTTTTCTTATCTCGTTTCGTGATTATATTATTTATATATATCTCCCCTTTTATATTATATATACTAAAGACTATATATATCCTTACCCCCTTTATATTATATTTATTCTATTAAAAATTATTACTTATTAAAATACTCCTTTATTTCTCTTATTTTATCTCCTCTCTCTTCTTTATTCTTAAGCTCCTTTCTTTTAAATTTCTCTTCTTATTCTTCTCTCTTCTCTCTTTCTCTTTTCCTTCTCTCTCTTTCTTTTCTCTTTTCTCTTTCCTCTCTTTCTTCTTATAATAAATATAATTAAGTTATATATAAACGTAATTAATACGCGCTTATTATACTAGAAAAGGCACTAGTATAACTTAAGCTTAGTATTAAGGGTTATAAAACGTATTTATATAATTCTTAAAAAGGAATATTAATTAATCTCTTTTTAGTTTTAAGTAATTAAGAGCTTTAAAACCCCTTATTATTATATATATATATTATTAACTTTATTAATTACTTATATAATACTTTATTATTAATATAATAAATAATATTTAAGTATATATTAATTAGACCCTTAGTTCTTATTAGAGTTAAGCTTTAAACTCGATATAAACTTATTATAAAGAGTAATTTTATAAGAGCTTAAATAAGGGTTTTAAGAATTTATTTTTTCTTCTTTTTCTTTATTTTTAAATTCTCCTTTATAACTAGCTTATAAAACTAATCTTATTAACTTATATATATACTTTTATATACTTTTATTATAACTTATAATTCCTTATATTATTATATTAAAATCTAAAGATTACTTTTACTAGAGATAACCTTTTAATAATATCTTATAATAAGTTTATATACTTAATAATAATTTAAATAATTATAATTCTAGAGATCTTATAAATAATTAATAAAATTAAGGTCTAGTTTATATAATAAATATTAGTATAAATTATTACGCGCTATATAATATTAAGGGGAATAAAGAAACTTTAAATAACTCCTTTTATATAAAAGAAATTATAAATAAGAACTTAAGTTAATATTAAATTATTATTAAAAAAATATATTCTTTTAAAAATATACTATTAGTCCACTAGTAACACGTAGTATAGTATATAAGATATAATATACTAGTTATATAAAATAGTAATTAATTAAATTAAAAAGTAAAAGTAAAGGGCTCGATAACTTAATATTATTAATACCCGCTCTCGCGCTAAGCCTAATTTATACTAGTATATAAATTTCTATATCACGTAATTATTTAAGAGTATAGTTATACTAATACTAGAGCCTCTCTAAAAGTACTTAAAAACGCTATTTCCTCCTTAATTATATACTAATTACTTAATCCGGCCTAGTTATAATATTCCTCTTATTTATTAGTATTCCACGTATATCCTACTTAATAATAAACTTAATAATATACCCTTATATATTCTTAATCGCGTTTTACTTATTCCTCTGTATTTAATTATAATATATTTATATTAATAAATTATTTAAGGGTATTTAATAGCTTTAATTTTATTATAATATTTATAGGATTCGAGTCTTTATTAATCCATTTAACCTATATAATCTCTTATTATTTATATACCTAATAAAGGTATATAATATTAATTATTAGTTATTTCTCTTATATAATACCTAATTTAATAAGATATTTATATAAGGACTTTAAATTTATATAGAGAACTAGTAATAAGTTAATTCCTAGTATCTTATTAATTATAAACTTAACTAAAGTACTTATATTAAAACTATAAGTTATTCTATATAATTCTAATACTAGAATACTTTTAATAACTCTCTTATACTTAATAAAAGACTAATAGAGTATATTTACATGTTTAGAAGTATTTACTAAGACTAGGATATAGCTAATTTAGGAAAAGAGGTCTTAATTATTCGCGAATAAGGCGTTTATAAAAGTAAGTAATTATAGGGATTCCTTCTCTAGTTTCACGAAGTATAGTCCTCTAGTAATATTCTTAATTTACTACTAAATATACTTATTCAGTGCTTTTATATCCTTCTTAGTTAATTTAATAGCCTGGGCGGTTATTAATAAGTTATAAGCTATTTCTAATTAATAAATAAACGTAATATATATTCTTCTAGCGCGTTAAGTAATATACTAGTCCTTAATATTAAGGTTTTAATATATAATTCCTCTATTACTAGTTATAATTATATTCTTATTAATAATAGGCTTAAGGTTCTTATACTAGTATTCTTATATAAGAGTAATTCTATTAGTTTTATTATAAATAATTCTATTATTAAACTTGAGATTATAGTTTAGAGTAAGATATTTGTGTTCTTTAGTTATAAATTAAGCCTTTTAGAGCTCTTCTTATTCTTTTATAATAAAGGTATTATCTCTTATAAAGAGTATATTATTTATTTAAAGACTAATAATACTAAATAACTAATTATTATAAAGGAGATAAGGATTATAAGTTAATTATTCTATAGAGAGCTTATTAAGATAATAAGAGTAATAAGTCTTAAACTAGTAATTTCCGGCTTTTAATATATTATATAATAATTTTATAACCTTTAAGACTAAATTATCTTCTAGGTTTAATTCTCTTACTAGCTCTTATAATAAGTTAATATAGAAATCGCAATTAAGTAAAGTTATTAATTATATATATACCTATAAGATATTATATAAATATAGCCCTATAGTCTCCTTTATTATTATAGTAATATTAAGGATAATTCTTTAGCTAATATATTAGATAATTAGTAATTATATTAGTATAATATACTTTTCTTAATTATTATAGGCTTAAATAATAAGTCTTAACTTCTTTAATTCCTTCTCAGTGCCTTTATTTTTAATCTTATTAATAAATCTAGAGTTAAAGATATATATATTATCTAGTACCTTAGATTAAGGGGTAATCTTAAAGACCCCCTTTTCTAGAAGGCCTATGACTTTAGCTTAATAGGATATCTTATACTAAAAGTCGTCTTATAAGAATATAATAATATTAGAGTTTTTATAAGGTTATCCTCTATTATACTTTAGAGATATAAGAGCGGGTATAAAGGTATTTATAATAATTATATCCTTATTTTTATCCTCTAGTTTAATTTAAATTAATTTATCTTTAATTTATTTATCTAATACTAAGAAGGGCTTTATAGAGATTAAATAAAAGGTTATATTACTATAAGGAAATATAAGAATATATAATTTACTATTTATAGATATTAACTTATATAAGCCTTCCTAATTATTAAATTAATTAATATTCCCCTCGCGCTAGATTAAGACATTGGAATTTAATATAAGGTCGTGAATATTAGTTATATTTAGTTTATTTCGAGTATTTAGAGTATTTATAATTTAGTATTTCGCTTATATCTTCTGAATTTCTATTATTACCTTCTTTATAATTATAGATTATTATATAATAATCGGGGATAAGGCGTCTTATTTAGTTATTTATAATAGCGCGCTATAGACTAAGAGTATAAGAATTAGATTATTAAGTCCTATAGAATTATTAATAGCTTTAAAAGCTATTTAAAGTATTATATCTCTATTAATATCTGGAATCTCAGTTATAATAATAAGATAAGTATATTAAACCGGGCTATAATAGTATTCTATAATTCCTATAGAGTTATATACTTTTATAGGGATAATCTTTACCTTTATACCTAGTATATTTATATATTAAATAAACTCCTTACTAGTAAATTACTTTCCGGCGTTTATAATAATCTAATTTAGAGGGCTTAAATAAATATTAATCTAATATATCTTAAGGGTATCCCAAGTATATTTTATACTAATATTTTAGAGCTATTAACTGGCTTAATATTAGGTGCCTTTATTAATAATATAGAGGATAAGCTTTCTAGAAATATAAAAGATATTAATAATAATAAAGTAATTAAAATTAATATTATCTTTTAAGTTAAACTTAAATTATCTAGGTAATTAGCTATACTTTTAGTATTATTTACAGTATTTAGTAAGGTAATTAAGAGCTTCCTTATTAATATTATAGCCTACTTATTCTAGTATCTTTTATAATTTACTAGTTAATAAATAATTAAAATAATAATATAAGTATTATAGCTTAATCTTTATAAGGAAATAGGGGTTATAATTAAAAGACTTAATAATATAGCCTTATAATAAGGTATCCCAAAGTAGAAAAGAGTAATTAAAGTATTATATTACTAGTATATTCTTATTAATTAAAGTAACTAATAAATTAGTAAGATTATTAAAGTAAATACTTAGCTTATTTATATTAGTTAAGCTAAGTAAGAATAAAGTCTTTATAAGTATAATATAGAACTTTACTTAATTAATTAATATTTCCACCTTTATAAATTTAATAAAAGAAGTAAAACTAATATTAAATTATACCTTAACTTGCCCCTTAGTGGTTTTATTAAGTATAATATTAATATTAGTATATTATAGAGCTTGGAATTATTTAAATCCGGTAATAAAGTATCTAAACGCACTAGTATTAATTATAATTCTATAAAAGTAATAGGAATTATACTAGGATATGCCCTTAGTTATAAAGTTATTAATTAATTATTTATTAGGGTTTTAGGAAGGGGTTTTACTTATTAGTTAATATAATAGAGACAGTGAGTTAAGGTTATTTACGAGGGTATTAGAGATAATTATAGTTAATAGAGTTAATATAACTAGTATAATTAAGAAGTTCTTAATTAAAGTAAAGAAGTTATTTAAGGGTTTAGACTCTTCTTTATCTTTATTTACTAAGAGAGCCTTAAAGGCATTACCTAGGTTATCCTTATTACTTTTATTATCCTCTTTATCTTTAATATTAGCTATATATTAATAGTAAGTATTAATAAAGCGCTTATTAAAATTATAGGAATTCTAAGCCTTTATATTAAACCGGTTAATATTTCTAAACTAAAATCGAGCCTTCTTTATATCTTATTCTTCTAATATATATTTCCACGAATAATAGTCTTCCTTCTTATAAATAAAGTATAATTTAGGTTTAGGTTTAATCGAGTAATTATAATTATAATTATAACTAGAGCGGTATTAATAACCCCTAGTTCTTAGGTTATTTAATTAATATTTCGAGTAATATTATTAATTAATAAAGTAAGTTTTAGAATTAAGCTATTATTCCTTCTTATATATTATAATAAATAATTAGAGCTTATTAATAAGCTATCCAAGGTCTATTAGTGGGTCTAATACCACGTATTAGTATATAAGTAACCCTTAATAAGAGGTAATTACCTTATTATATAGGAACTTAATATTATATAAACTAAGTAAAAAACTATATTATAATTTACCTAGGGTAATAATTAATAACTAGATAATCTTATATATTAACTTCCCGGGGTTCTTAGTAATTAGTAATACTAAGGTAATAGAATTCTATTAATCTAGGTTATAATATTAGAATCCCTCCCCTTTAAAGAAGCTATAAATATTATTATAAGTATTATTAAATAAGCGGTGAGATAATTAATTATTATAGTAATAGTCTTATAATAGCCCCTTTAGTATAATAGGAAATACTCTTATAATTTCTTCTTCTAAAAGCTTAATATATTAATAAATATTATAAAAGATAACGAGTTTTTAATTAAAGGTATTATTAAATATATTATACTTTTATTCTTTAATATAAATCTTAGTTACTTCCCCGATAATCTTTATAATAAAACCGGGGTAATATTATTATTATAATACTCTTATACTTACGCCTAGACCTTTATCCTTAATAAGTTATAGTCTAGGTTATTACCTAGTAAGTAATTATATATTAGGTATTACTTTTAGTTAAAAAGTAAGTAATTAAAGATATTAATTTCCTTCTAAGGTTATATAGAGTAAAGTAATAAGCCCTCTTATAAGATAAGTTTTATAAGTCTTAATATCCTCTTTAATCTACTAGTATTATTACTCCTCCTTAATTATATTATATAAACCCTATATAACTAAGGAATTCCCTATATATATTTTAATATAAATATTATTATATTAGAGTATCTTTTATAAGTATAGTAGATTAATTTAATTATAGTAATTAAAAGTTAAGTAAATAAAGTTCTTAAAGTTATCCTTAAAATATATTTATAGATCCTTATTACTAATCCCATAGAAGATATATTACTATAATTTAATTTTAATATATTTATTTATATTTATATTAATAGTTATTAGTAATTATAAATTAAGTGACTTTCCTTATTTCTTAACTTATTTACTCTATTCCTTTATTTATTCTAAGTAAGTATTATCCCCTATAATTATTATTCTAGTTATTAAATCACGGTACTTTAAGAGGTTTTAAACTCGGGATTAAGTATACTTTAAGTATTAGTTAAGAATATTTACCCGTAAGTAATAGACTCGCCCGAGGAATAAGAGGCCTTTTAATTATTACCTAGGGATATCTTTTTCTCGGGTATCTTTAGTATTAGACTATTAAGCTTATATATATTTAATAATAGGGTAATTTATAGTTTTAAGAGTATAATTTAAGGGTTTATAAGTTTATAAAGAGATAAAGGTTTAATAATAATATAGGATATTATCTTATAGTCTTATAGCCTTTAGAGGGTATAAATTTCGTAGAAAATTTAAGTTATAAACTAGAAGGTTACGTGAACTAGAAGGTTATAATTATAAAGAACTAGTTATTTTTAATAAGAGAATAAAAGATTAATAATTAAATAATTAATTATTTAATTCTTAGTAAAAAGTAATATCTTTCCTTACTAAGTAACTAAATCTTAGGTAAAGTAATTAATAATAATTCCCCCTTTTAATATAAAAAATAAAGCTCTTTACTAAGTAATTAAATCTTAGGTAAAGGTATTAAATCTTTCTTTAATCTATATATATAAACTAATTAGTATTAGTTTACTAATAATATATAATATAGTATATAAGATATAATATACTAGTTATATAAAATAGTAATTAATTAAATTAAAAAATAAGAGTAAAGGGCTTAATAATTTAATATTATTAATACCCGCTCTCGCGCTAAGCCTAATCTGTACTAGTATATAAATTTCCATATCACGTGACTATTTAGGAGTATAATTATACTAATATATACTTTATAATTAAAACCCTTATAACTCCCCTTTAATTTAATATTAATACTTTAATTCTTAAGAGATATTATTAACTTTAATAAATTTAATAAAACTCTTATAACCCTTAAACTCTTATATTAAAGACTTATTAAATCTTCTTAAAGAAGAGAAAGGGATATAATAAAGAAATAATAAAATAAGTAAAACTTTAAAATATTAGAGAATTTATATAAAATTATTTAAGGACTAAAAGAGAGTTAAAATAAATTTAATAAAAAGATAAAAAACTAATTTAAAATTATAATAAATATAATTAATTAATTTAATAAGTTAATAAAATAAAGTTTTAAGTATATATAAAACCCTTTATTAAATAATCCTTAACTTAATTTCTTCTTTTTAAAATTAAAAGATTAATTATTAATCCTTTTAAATTTTAAATAATTATCTTTAAAGCTAATTCTTCTTAAATAATTAATATAATATATAATTCCTTTTTATAATCTTTAAACCTCTAAAACTTTTATAAATTAAGCTTAATTCTTATTATAAATAATATAAGATTAAAACTTATAAAGAAAATTAAACCTTTTAATAATAATATAAATCCCTTATTTTATTAATAAAAGATATTAATTTAAGATTATTTTATTATTAATATAAATTATTATATCTTTAAAGTTATAAGAAAGGCTTTAATTTAATACCTTTAATAATATATTAAAGGTTTATAAAGATCTAATAAATAATACCCGCTAATAGGGATTATTACTAATAAGAAAGATAAGAGTCTTAGTATAATTTTTAAGTAGACCTATAATTAATTTATACTAGTAAGCGCACTAATTAGCTAGAATTAAGCTCTAGTTAATAGAATTACTTAATTTCTAACTAAGCGAGTTTTCTGTCTTACTCTATATTCCTAATAAGCTAGCCTTATATAAGCTAAGGGCTAATAATACGTCTAATCTATATTATAGAGCTAATTTAGGGCTTATAAGTAGTGTTTTTAGCTTAGGGCTAGTCTTAATATTAGAGAAGTTATAATTTTTAGAAAAAAAATCGAGAAAATTAAAGGTTTTA
>ML769338.1:209105-239697 GCA_009732865.1 Stipitochalara longipes BDJ | reverse complement strand
TACCTTTAATAATATATTAAAGGTTTATAAAGATCTAATAAATAATACCCGCTAATAGGGATTATTACTAATAAGAAAGATAAGAGTCTTAGTATAATTTTTAAGTAGACCTATAATTAATTTATACTAGTAAGCGCACTAATTAGCTAGAATTAAGCTCTAGTTAATAGAATTACTTAATTTCTAACTAAGCGAGTTTTCTGTCTTACTCTATATTCCTAATAAGCTAGCCTTATATAAGCTAAGGGCTAATAATACGTCTAATCTATATTATAGAGCTAATTTAGGGCTTATAAGTAGTGTTTTTAGCTTAGGGCTAGTCTTAATATTAGAGAAGTTATAATTTTTAGAAAAAAAATCGAGAAAATTAAAGGTTTTAGAATTATAGCTGCGTAACGTTATTAGTAAAGGGAGGAATATTAAAACTCGATTTTCTTATTCTAGAGTATACTTAGTAATATACTTATAATTAAGAGCTCTAAGTAATTTCTAATTAATTTATATTATAGAACTAATTAAGCGCTTTCTAGGAAAAAAGTTTATATATAAATTAGATCGCTTTTAGAGAAGTTATAATTTTTAGAATATTAGAGTTAAAAATCTACTCGCGTATACTTAAGCTTAGATTAGGATTAAACTTAGGCTCCTTATATTATACTTAAAAACCATAAGATAGGAATTCCGTTTATATTAAAATAAAGAGCTTAATTAAATAATTCTAAAAGTTTACTTTTTATCTTAATATAATTATAGAGTATAGTTTTATAATTTTTAGAAGATAATAATAGAGCTAGTACTAGGGCGCTTAGGTAATTACTTAATTAGCGGCCCGCGCCCGGCTTACTTATATAATTATTTTACTTAGTATACGTGACGCGCTACGCAGCTATATAATTATAAATTAACTCTCTCTCTCTTTCTCTCCCCTTCTCTTTAATAATACCCTTATTACTTAATAATAATATAAATAATATATAAATAATATCTTTATTAAAGGCACTTATATTATATATAGTTACGATTATATTATATACTTATAATTATATACCTTATATTATTATATCTTAATATATTTTTATACTTTACTAAGTATTATTTTATTTTATAAGTAGCTTTTTATTACTTTAATTTAATTAGAAATAACTTATTACTCCTTTTAGCTCTAGTTTTAATTTATAATTTTTATTCTAGGATTTCTATATTATTATACTTATATATATTATATACTCTATATTATAATAAATAATATTTAAGTACGTATTAACTAGACCCCTAGTCTCTATTAGAGCTAAGCCTTAAACTTAATATAAACTTATTATAAAGGGTAATCTTATAAGAGCTTAAATAAAGGTTCTAAGAACTTATTCTTTCTCCCTTTTCTTTATCTTTAGATTTTCCTTTATAGCTAGCTTATAAGACTAATCTTATTAACTTATATATATATTTCTATATACTTCTATTATAGTTTATAATTCCTTATATTATTATATTAAAATCTAAAGATTACTCCCACTAGAAATAACCTTTTAATAATATCTTATAATAAGCTTATATACTTAATAATAATTGGATTTAATTTAATTTAGATAATAATAATTTAAATAATTATAATCCTAGAGATCTTATAAATAACTAGTGGAATTAGGGTCTAATTTATATAATAAATACTAGTATAAATTATTACGCGTTATATAATATTAAGGGGAGTAAAGAGACTCTAAATAATTCCCTTTATATAAAGGAAACTATAAATAAGAGCTTGAGTTAATACTAGATTATTATTAGAAAGATTTACTCTTTTAAAAATATACTTCTTAAATATATATTTTATAATTAAAACCCTTATAACTCCCCTTTAACTTAATATTAATACTTTAACCCCTAGGAGATATTACTAGCTCTAATAAATCTAATAAGACTCTTATAACCCCTAGACCCTTATATTAAAGGCTTATTAAATCTTCCCGGGGAAGAGGAAGAAGTATAATAAAGAAATAATAAAATAAGTAAGACTTTAAGATATTAGAGAATTTATATAAAATTATCTAAGGGCTAGAAGAGAGCTAAAATAAATTTAATAAGAAAATAAAAGACTAGTTTAAAATTATAATAAATATAATTAATTAATTAACTTAATAAATTAATAAAATAAAGTCTTAAGTATATATAAGACTCTTTATTTAATAATCCCTAACTTAATCCCTTTCTTCTAAAGTTAAAAGACTAATTATTAACCCTTTTAAATTCTAAATAATTATCTTTAAAGCTAATTCCTCTTAAATAATTAATATAATATATAATTCCTTCTTATAACCCCTAAACCTCTAAAACCTCTATAAATTAAGCCTAACTCTTATTATAAATAATATAAGATTAAAACTTATAGAGAAAATTAAACCTCTTAATAATAATATAAATCCCTTATTCCACTAATAAAGGATATTAATTTAAGATTATTTTATTATTAATATAAATTATTATACTTTTAAAGTTATAAGAAAGGCCTTAATTTAGTTTATTATTACTAGCTTAGCTTATTCTTATTTAGAACCCTATTATTAATTAGATTACTAAGACTTTAGGTCTATAGATAATATAATTAGGATATTAGAATTTTACTTTATAATAGGGTATAAGATAAAGGAATACTAGAATTAGTTCTATAATATAATTATAAGAGAGAAAGATTATATTAATAAGACTTTCCCCGAGTTTATTACTTAATTTTATAATATAATTATACTCGGAAATATATTAAAGGTAAACTAATTCTATTAATTATAGAATAAGATTATACTATAACTAAGGAATACCTTTATAATATTAAAGTATCTCTAGAAATATAACTTCTAATAAATAATATTAAGCTTAACTTTAATTAATATAGAATATTACTAGAATTTTAATTATAACCCCTTTTCTTTAATATAAAATCCCTCTTCTAGAATAAATAAATTATTAATAATTAACTTAAGTATTACTTTAAAGTTATCTCTAAAACCCTTTTAACCCTTTTTTTCTTCTAGACTAGTTATTATATTAAAGCCTCCCTTTAATTATCCTAAGTTTTCTATAACCCTTATTTAATTATTAATTAAACCTATTATTAAAGACACTTACTTCTTATATAAAAAGACTAGTTACTTTAAAGCCTAATGCCCTAAATTACCTTTAATTCATACTCTAATTAATAAGATTAATAAAGCCCATAGGAATAACCTTAGTAATTAAGAGAATAAGGATAATAAATTAAATTTAATTTAAGAGGGAAATAAAAAAGCCTAGGGTAAGACTCTTTCCTAGGCTTATATATATATAATTTATCTAATTTAGACTTATTTAAATTATTAAGTAATACTTAATTCTTAGTTTCTTATTCTCTTAATATAAATAAATATAGAATTAATTTATACTCTTTAATAAATACTAGAGTAAATAATTTCCTTTTTATTAATTATCCTCTTATTAAATAACTCTCTTAGTTATTAGGTACCTTAATTTAGAACCTATTATATATTATAATAATAAGAGGTTTTAATAATAAAACCCAAGTTTCTATGAATTAGTTTATTTAATTATACTTAATTATTAATAATTATTAGATCCTAAATTACCCCTTTATTATTCTTAACTTAGGGAATTAAGATATAATTATTAGAATTAAATAAATAAGATACTTTAAGGTATATCTTAACCCTAAGTATAATTATTTAATTTAGCCCTCTAATACCCTTTTAAATATCCACTTAGTTAGAGAGATTAAATTATTATACTTTTCCTTAAAGTTATAAGCCCGGTTTCCTAATTATTAATTAGATATAAACTATAGAGATAAAATTATAGAAAAATAAATAAGGTATTAGGAATAAAGCTAACTTAAATAAATCCCTATTTCCCTTATATATAATATTTTACTTAATTTAAATACCCTTTAAATTAGTCTTAAACCCCCTTTTATCTAGTTACTAAAAAGCTATAAAACTAGGAATTATATAATATTTAAAACCTTAAAGAAATCCCTTACTAGAATAATTTAAACTATTAATATATATTAGATCTTAGTTAATATCCTCTATTTTAATATAAAATAACTAGGAATAGAATTCTTCTAAATAAGTATATATAAGCTAGATTATATTATTAATAAATACTTAGAGGATAAAGACACTAAAACTAAAGCCCTATTAAATAAATATTTACTTACTAAATATACTTAATTCTAGGATATCTTTAGTAAAGTAATATTAGATTAATTATTACCTTATTATTTATATAATTATAAGATTTAGTTTAAAGCTCCTTTACTTAACTACTTTTTACCCTTATATTATTAATTAATTAAAGAGCTTAAGGCTATAAAATAATACCTAATTAATAACTTAAATAAAGGATTTATTATTAATAACTTAAGCCCTTTTACTTCCCTAGTACTTTTTATTAAGAAGGTAAATAAGAGCTTATATTTTTATATTAATTACTGAAAATTAAACTCTTTAATCTAAAATAATCCTTACTTAATTCCTAGGATTAATAAATTAATTAATTAAGTATTAAAAGCTAAGAAGTTTACTAAACTTAATATTTATTAAGCTTTTTATTAGATTAAAATAAACCCCGACTTAGAGGAATATATTATATTTAAGACTTATTATAATATATATAAGTATAAGGTCTTATTCTTTAGACTTTATAATAATCTAATAATCTTTTAAAGATATATAAATAATATTCTAATTAATTATTTAAATAAGTTCTATATTACTTACCTAGATAATATTTTAATTTACTCTAAGGACTTATTAGAATATAAAGAATATATATAAAAGGTTCTAATTTAACTCTAAGAAGCTAGCTTATAAGCTAATATTAAGAAGAGTGAGTTTAATATTAAAAGAATAAAATACCTTAATTATATACTAATAATTAAAGGACTAGAGATTAACTCCGAGAAAGTTAAACCTTTATAAAACTGGATTAAACTTATTATAATTATTAGAGTTAAATCTTACCTTAGTTTTTATAGATTTTATTATTAATTTATTTATAACTTTAGGCTTATTATTAAATTACTTAGTATAATTACTTACTCTTCTAAACCCTTTATCTAGATAAAAGAATATATAAAAGCCTTTAAAACCCTATAGAATTATTTACTAGACCTAGTTATACTTTATTATTTTAACCCTAAGTTAAAAGCTAAGCTAGAAACTAATTCTTTAAATAAAGTAATTACTAGTATATTTTCTTAGCTATACCTTAATAGATTATAATATCCTATTACCTTTTATTCTCATGTCCTAGTTAATTATAAGATTAACTAGGAGATTTATAATAAGGAATTATATATTATTATTAAAGTATTTAAGAAGTAGAGACTTGAACTTATATTTATTTAGAGTTATATTAGAGTATACTTGGATTATTACTCTCTTAAGTACTTTATAATAACTAAGTTACTTATTACTAAATAAGTATATTAAATAAAGTTCTTATTTAACTTTAATTTCCAGATTATATATATTATTAGAAAGAATAACTAAAAGGCTAATATACTTAATTAAAGGGAATAAGATATTATAGCTTAAGAACTAGTTAAAAAGGATAATTATTTAAGAACCTTACTTAAACCGGGGTATTTAGACCCCTGAATTAATACTAAACTAGCTTAGATTTATATAGAAAAAGTAATAAAGTATATTAATATTACCCTTATATTCCTAGAGTTAATTAGAGATAATTTAGACTTAATTTAGGACTTATAAACTAATAATTAATTATCTTTTATAGAAATCTATAAAGAATTACCCCTAGACTATATTATTAATAATAATAACCTTTTATTATATTATAATAGGCTTTATATATATTAAAATACCCCTTTATATACCCGTCTTATATAAGAAGCCTATAACTAAGTATTAAGTACTTACCCTAGTGCCCGGAAAATATACTAATTACTAGCTCTAAAGTATTACTAGTCCGGAATAAGTTTAGACTATAAAATATATATTAATAACTATAGGAATTATAAGTATTATTATTTAAATTAAATAAAGTAATAAGGAAAACTTAATCCCTTACTTATCCCTATTTATCTAATATAATACTTATATATAAATTTTAAAGAATTCCCAAGGGATAAGTATAATTATAATTTTATCCTAGTAATTATTAATTATCTTAGAAAGGATTTAATAACTATATCTTATTATAAAATAATAAATACCCGAGGCCTAATTATATTATTTATCTAGTAAATTTACTAATTTAAATATACCCCGGAGTTAATTATATTTAATTAAAGCCCCTAGTTTATATCCTTATTCTAATAAGAGTTTTATTAAATAATTAATATAAAGATTAAGTTATTAACTACTTATTATAAGGAAACTAATAATTAAATAAAGATTATAAATTATTATATTAACTAGAGACTAAGGCCTTTTATATCTTATTATTAAGATAATTAAAGTAAGCTTCTTCCCCTTATAAATAGAGTCTAAATAACCCTCTCTTACTTATTTATTAATATAATCCTATATTAACTTAAGTTTAGCCTAGAACTAAGAATTAACTAGGATTAGTTTACTCTTAAGTCTTTTACTCTTATTAAGAAGTTTAATTAAGTAAATACCCTTATAATAATAACTCAGATATATAAAACTTAAGAGATTATTAAGGTAAATATAAAAAAGGCTTAAGAAATTATATTTAAGAGTATAAACTAATATTAAAGGGAAATTAATTAAAAAACCGGTAATTAAGTATATTTATTAGCTAAGAACCTAAAAACTAATTATTTAAGCTAAAAGCTAATTAAATAATAAAAGGGATTATTTTATATTTTAGAATAAATTAAAAACTCTTATTAACTAAAGCTCTCTAAGGGATTATAAATTTATAATATATTTACTTTTAATATTTTAACTAAGGATTTAAATAATCCTTTATTAAGTTAAGAATCTCTTAAACCCTTTAGAGAAGTAATTATTAGTAAAGAAGAATAAGATATAAATAAAATATTAGTTATTAAGCTTACCTAATAAACCTTAAAGTATAAAGTATAATAAGTTAATTATAATTTAAACCTTAATTAGTATCTTATTTCTAACTTTATAGGATTATTATATAAGTTATATAATTTCTACTTAGCTTATTTAAGATTACTAGGTTTACCCTAAAACCTCTCTAAATAAATAATTACTTATGAAAATAATATAAAAGATATAAGTCACTTATAAGATAATAGGCTAATAGAAGATTTAAGGGAGAAAGTATTATATTAAGGGTATTTTTATTATAAATACCTCTAATTCTAATCTAAATATCTTCTAAATATTTATTTTATTAAGTATCTTTTATTAACTCCTCCCTAATATTATTTAATTTTATATTAATAAGATCCTTATCCTTATTATTCTCTTATATATATAAAGCCTTTATAAGGGTCTTTTTAATTATCTTTTTATTACTTCTTCCCTTACTTTTCTTTTAAATATACTTTAAATAATATCTGCCCTTAATTAATATAAGAGCTAGTTTAAAGGTCTTCTTAAGTATAATATTAGCTAGAATATTAATAAAAAGCTTAATTTAATCTAGACTATTATTAAGATTTTAGGTTAGAGACTAAAGTAAATTAAAACTAATTTAGACTTTTTTTAGAATTAATTTACTAGAAGATTATTTCTTAAAGTATAAAGCTCCTCTAAAATAATAAAATTAATTTTAATAATATTCTTAAGAGCCTTTAAAGTAATTATAATAATAATTATATTTATAATAATAATAATAATTATAATATCTTAAGGATAATTATTAAGTTAAAAGTCTTTAAACTCCTTATTATAAAATTATAGAATTTACTTATTATTAGTATACTCGGATTTAATTTAAACTGGATTTAAATTACTTATTAGATAATAAGTATTATTCTATAAAGTATAATATAAATACTTCTTTAAAGTCTTCTTATTAAATTAATATTAGTAATTAGGGTATTTCTTTATTATATATATTATAAAAGGGAAGATATATATAAAATATAATAAGATAAGAACTCGGTACTCTAAATAATTATTTTTAATAATTAAAAGGGTAAAAGGGAAGAGAAGAGGGCTATATATAACGGAAATAAGGCACGTAATTAAATATTAAGTATTACTAGTTTCTCTATTATATAACTCCCCGGCCTTTTAAATACTCGCCCTAAGTACTTATAACTAAAATTAACTAATTAGAGTATATAAAATAACTAAAGAGAGAGTACTAAAAATAATTAAAAATAGCCTAGAAGTACTTCTAGAACTAATACTAAAATAGTTTAGAGAATAATTACTTAGCTAGCCTAGAAGTAACTTAATAACTAGCTATTATATATCTATAAACTATAAGCGACTAGCTAAAGAGAAGCTTAAAAACTAGCTTAAAAACTATTACTAAAGACTACTGGATTAGAATATTACTTTAAGATATCCTTATCCCACTTTATATTATTTATATAACGCTTTACTTACTCCCCTTAAGTAATAATAGAGCTCTAGAAGAGAAGGGGCCTTACTTATTTATTACTCTTTAGTCTAAGATATAATTTACTCTTTTTATTTAAATAACACGTGCCTATAATTAAATAATAATAAAACTAAGGGCAGTGATTCCAGTGGATATAATATAAGCTAAAAGGGTACTTATTATAATAATAGAAGTAACCCTTAGAAACCTTAATTATATATATAAGAAGAGGATAAATAAAAGCCGAGTTTTCTAGAAGAGAGGATAAAGTAAGTAATAAAACTAAAGTAGGTAAAGAAGTAAAAGGAGAAGGAATTAAAGCCTAGTAACGTATATATAAAGGGATATATAGCGGCGGAGAGGATAAAGAAACCGGGGCTAGAGGAAAGGAAACTAAAAGAGAAGAAAGTAAGAGGTTCTTATCTAGTACTCCTAGAGATATTAAGAGCCTAAATAATACTAGTATAACTAGTAAGCCGAGCTCCTTTAGAAGCTTCCGGCTAGTTAAAGTAATAGTCTTATTTACTAGTAAAGGAGAGGAAAGTAAAAGTAAAGAAGATAACTAAGAAGACTCTTAAAATAATTTAATTAGCTTAATTAAGAGAACCGGCGGCGAGACTAGGCTAAAAGGATAAAGAGAAGACTAAAGAGAAGACTAAGGAAGAGAAGATAAGACTAAAGGAGGAGCCGGAACTAGAATTAGAAGAGAGGAAGATAAATAAGGAGACTAAGGGAGAGAGGACTAAGGAGGAGATAATTTTAATAATAATTTATTAATAAAAGACTTAAGAACTAATAACCGCGAAGTAATTAATAACTCAGGTAATAAAGATAATTTTAATAATTTTAATAATAATTATATAGCTAATTACGTAGTATTAGAAGACTCTAGAAATAATAAAACTAAAGGAGGACTAGAAGATAAAGGCGGAAGAGAAGATAAAACAGGAGAGGATAAAAGACTAGAAGATAAAGTAAATATATAAGCTTCTTAAACCGGGCTTAAGAAAGAATTTATATAACTAAAAGTATTACTCTTATTAATTATACTTCTTAGAAATTATATAATCCCAAGGGCTAGAAATAGGATAATAAGTATAAGCTTAAGTATAAGTAAGAGTAACTTAGAAAGTATTTAATTAGCTTATTTTTATATAAGCTCTTATTATAATATTATTACCACTAGACCTATTATAATATTAATTCTAAAGGGGGTAATAAAAGCCGAAATTAAGTAATATAAGCTTATTTTTCAGGGAGTTTATAATACCTTAGAGAGAGAAGAAAATAAAGGTAAAGATAATAAATAAGAGGATTTATAAAGAGAGGAAAGGTAATAAAAGGCGACTTAATAATAAGGGGATCTAAGAATAAGAAAGTAAGCTATTTTACTAAAGAAATAATTAAATATACTTCCCTATATTACTCACTAATATAAAAGGAAAGATATATATAAAATATAATAAAATAAGAAATTAATACTTTAAATAATTATTTTTAATAGTTAAAAGAGTAAAAGAGAAGAGAAGAGGGCTATATATAATAGAAATAAGGTATATAACTAAATACTAAGTATTACTAGTTTCTTTATTATAATATATATTAAATATAAAGGATTTAATATACTGCCTTTAAAGCGCTAATAAGAAGAGGAAAAGGTATATTACTTATACTAAGTAACTATAATTAGTATACTTAATAAATTAATATTAACTAGACTAAAAAGTATATATATTAATTAAAAGTATTATTATTCTTAGAAGAAGGAAAAGTAAGAAAGATAATATAAAATAAGGTATATATAGCCTATTTTCGCGCTAATCACATGTTATTATTCGCTCTTATTATTATTATTAAATAAGTAAATAGGGTAAATACCTTATATAAGATAAATAATTACTTTTAAGGGTTATTTTAACCTTGGATTTACCTCTAATAAACTTATAAATTACTTCTAATTATAACTTAAGGATAACTTATATTCTAAAAGAGGAGGGATATAATAAATAATATTTGGGTATATATTAACTAGACCCCTAGTCCTTATTAGAGCTAAGCCTTAGACTTAATATAAACTTATTATAAAGGGTAATCTTATAAGAGCTTAAATAAGGGTTCTAAGAACTTATTCTTTCTCCTCTCTCTTTATCTTTAGATTCTCCTTTATAATTAGCTTATAAGACTAATCTTATTAGCTTATATATATATTTTTATATACCCTTATTATAGTTTATAATTCCTTATATTATTATATATATTAAGGACTTTACTCCTTAATTATATTATTTATACCCTTTAATTATTATATAAATTTAAGTTTATTATAATAGTACGAGGAATTATAAGCTATAGTAAGGGCATATAAAAGTGTATATATAAGCTAATAGGATTAGTCTTATAGGCTAACTATAAAGGAGAATCTAAAGATAAAGAGAGGGAAGAAAGAATAAGTTCTTAGAACCCTTATTTAAGCTCTTATAAGATTACCCTCTATAATAGGTCTATATTAAGTCCGAGGCTTAGCTCTAATAGGGATTAGGGGTCTAGTTAATATGTGCCTAAATACTATTTATTATATCCCCCTCCCTTTAGAATATAAGTTATCCTTAAGCTATAATTAAAAGTAATTTATAAGTTTATTAGAAGTAAATCTAAGGTTAAAATAATTATTAAAAGTAATTATTTATCTTATATAGGGTATTTGCCCTATTTACTTATTTAATAATAATAGTAAGAGTGAATAATAATATATAATTAGCGTGAAAATAAACTATATATACCTTATTTTATATTATCTTTCTTACTTTTCCTTCTTCTAAGAATAATAATACTTTTAATTAATATATATACTTTTTAGTCTAGTTAATATTAATTTATTGGGTATATTAACTATAGTTACTTAATATAAGTAATATACCTCTTCCTTTTCTTACTAGTACTCTAAAGGTAGTATATTAAATCCTTTATATTTAATATATATATATAATAAAGAAATACCCTAATTACTAATACTAATTTAATAAGAAGACTTTAAAGAAGTATTTATATTATACTTCATAGAATAATACTTATTATCTAATAAGTAATCTAAATCCAGTTTAAATTAGATTTAAATATATTAATAATAAGTAAATTCCATAGTTTTATAATAAGGAGTTTAAAGACCTTTAATTTAGTAATTATCCTTAAGATATTATAACTACTACTATTACTATAGACATAATTATTATTATAATTACTTTAAAGGCTCCTAAGAATATTATTAAAATTAACTTCATTATTCTAGAAGAGCTTTATACTTTAAGAAATAATCTTCTAGTAAGTTAATTCTAAAAAGGGTCTAAATTAATTTTAACTCACTTTAATCTTTAACCTAAAACCTTAATAATAGTCTAGATTAAATTAAGCTTTCTATTAATATTCTAGCTAATATTATACTTAAGAAGACCTCTAAACCGGCTCTTATATTAATTAAGGGCAGATATTATTTAGAGTATATTTAAAAGAAGAGTAAGGGAGGAAGTAATAGAAAAATAACTAAAAAGACCCCTATAAAGGCTCTATATATATAGGAGAGTAATAAGGATAAGGATCCCACTAATATAAAATTAGATAATATTAGGGAGGAGCTAATAAAAGATACTTAATAGAATAAATATTTAAAAGGTATTTGGATTAGAATTAAAGATATTTATAATAGAAATACCCTTAATATAATACTTTCTCCCTTAAATCTTTTATTAGCCTATTATTTTATAAGTAACTTATATCTTTTATATTATTTTCCTAAGTAATTATTTATTTAGAGAGGTTTTAGGGCGGACCCAGTAGTCTTAAATAAGTTAAATAGAAATCACATAGCTTATATAATAATCCTATAAAGTTAAAGGCAAGATACTAGTTAAGGTCTAGATTATAATTAACTTATTATACTCTATACTTTAAGGTCTACTGGGTGAGCTTAATAATTAGTATTTTATTTATATCTTATTCTTCTTTATTAGTAATTACTTCTCTAGAGGGTTTAGGAATTTCTTAACCTAGTAAAGGGTTATTTAAATCCTTGATTAAAATATTAGGGGTAAATATATTATAAATTCATAATCCCTTAAAGAGCTTTAGTTAATAAGAGTTTTTAACTTATTTTAAAATATAGAATAATCCCTTTTATTATTTGGCTAGCTTTTAGCTTAGATAATTAGTTTTTAGGTTCTTAGTTAATAAGTATACCTAATTACTAGTTTTCTAATTAATTTCCCTTTAGTATTAGTTTATACTCTTAGATATAATTTCTTAAGCCTTTTTTATATTTACCTTAGTAATCTCTTAAGCTTTATATATTTGAGTTATTACCGCGAGGGCGTCTACTTAATTAAGCTTCTTAATAGGGGTAGAAGACTTAGGAGTAAACTAATCCTAGCTAGTTCTTAATTCTAGGCTAAACTTGAGTTAATATAGGGCTATACTAATAGATAAGTAAGGGAGGGTTATTTGGACTCTATTTATAAGGAGAAGAAGCTTACTCCAGTTATCTTAATAATAAGATATAAAAGGCCTTAATCTCTAGTTAATATAATAGTTTATAATCTTTATCTAATTATTAGTTTCCTTATAATAAGCGATTAATAACTTAATCTTTATACTAATTATTTAATAGAACTCTTACTAGAATAAGGATATAAACTAGGGGCCTTAATTAGATATAATTAACTCCGGGGTATATCCGAATTAATAAATCCACTGGATAAATAATATAACTAGGCCTCGGGTATTTATTATTTTATAATAAGGTATAGTTATTAAATCCTTTCTAAGATAATTAATAATTACTAGGATAAAATTATAATTATACTTATCTCTTAGGAATTCTTTAAAATCTATATATAAGTACTATATTAGATAAGCGGGGATAAGTAAGGGATTAAGCTTTCCCTATTACTTTATTTAATTTAAATAATAATACTTATAACTCCTATAATTATTAATATATATCTTATAGTCTAAACTTATTCTGGACTAGTAGTACTTTAGAGCTAGTAACTAGTATATTTTCTAGGTACTAGGGTAAGTACTTAATATCTAATTATAGGCTTCTCATATAAGACAAGTATATAAAGGGGTATTTTAATATATATAAAGCCTATTATAATATAATAGAAGGTTATTATTATTAATAATATAGTCTAGGGGTAATTCCTTACGGATTTCTATAAAGGATAATTAATTATTAGTTTATAAGTCCTAAATTAGGTCTAAATTATCTCTAATTAGCTCTAGGAGTATAAGGGTAATATTAATATACTTTACTACTTTTTCCACGTAAATCTAAGCTAGTTTAGTATTAATTTAGGGGTCTAAATACCCCGGTCCGAGTAGGGTTCTTAAATAATTATTCTTCTTAACTAATTCTTAAGCTATAATATCTTATTCCCTTTAATTAAGTATATTAGCCTTTTAGTTATTCTTTCTAATAATATATATAATCTAGAAATTAAAGTCGGATAAGAACTCTATTTATAATAGTACGAGGAATTATAAGCTATGGCAGGGGCATATAGAAGTGCGTATATAAGCTAATAGGATTAGTCTCATAGGCTAGCTATGAAGGAGAATCTAAAGATAAAGAGAGGGAAGAAAGAATAAGTTCTTAGAACCCCTATTTAAGCTCCTATAAGATTACCCTCTGTAATAGGTTTATATCGGGTCCGAGGCTTAGCTCTAGCAGGGACTAGGGGTCTAGTTAGCACGTGCCCAAATACTATTTATTATATCCCCCCCCCTTTAGAACACAGGTTGTCCTTAAGCTGTAATCAGAGGTAATTCGTGGGTTTATTAGAGGTAAATCCAAGGTTGAAATAATTATTAGAAGTAATTATTTATCCTATATAGGGTATTTGCCCTATTTACTCATTTAATAATAATAGTAAGAGTGAATAATAGCACGTGATTAGCGCGAAAATAGGCTATATATACCCTATTTCATATTATCTTTCCTGCTTTTCCTTCTTCTAAGAATAATAATACTTCTAATTAGTATATATACTTTTTAGTCTAGTTAGTGCCGATTTATTAGGTATATTAACTATAGTTACTTAGTATAAGTAATATGCCTCTTCCTCTTCCTACTAGCGCTCTAAAGGCGGCGTATTGGATCCTTTATATTTAATACATGCGTATAATAAAGAAATACCCTAATTACTAATACTAATTTAATAAGAAGACTTCGAAGAAGTATTTATATTATACTTTATAGAATAATACTTATTATCCAGTAAGTAATCCGAATCCAGTTTAAATTAGATCCGAGTATACTAATAATAAGTAGATTCCGTGGTTCTATAATAAGGAGTTTAAAGACCTTTAGCTTAATAATTATCCTTAAGATATTATAGTTACCGCTACTACTATGGACATAATTATTACTATAGCCACTTTAGAGGCTCCTAAGAATATTACTAAAACTAACTTCACTATCCTAGAGGAGCTTTATGCTTTAAGAAATAATCTTCTAGTAAATTAATTCTAAAAAGGGTCTAAATTAGTTTTAACTCGCTTTAGTCTCTAACCTAAAACCTTAATAATAGTCTGGATTAAATTAAGCTTTTTATTAATATTCTAGCTAATACTATACTTAAGAAGACCTCTAAACCGGCTCTTATACTAACTAAGGGCGGATATTATTCGGAGTATATTTAGAAGAAGGGTAAGGGAGGAAGTAATAAAAAGATAACTAGAAAGACCCCCGTAAAGGCTTTATATACATGGGAGAGTAGTGAGGATAAGGATCCCACTAATATGGAATCGGATAGTATTAGGGAGGAGCTAATAAAAGACACTTAATAGAATAAATATTTAGAAGGTATTCGGATTAGAATCAGAGGTATTTATAGCGGAAATACCCTTAATATAATACTTTCTCCCTTAAATCTTCTATTAGTCTATTATCTTATAAGTGACTTATATCTTCCGTGCTATTTTCCTAAGTAATTATTTATTTAGAGAGGTTTTAGGGCGGACCTAGTAGTCTTAGATAAGCTAAGTGGAAATTACATAGCTTATATAGTAATCCTATGAAGTTAGAGGCAGGATACTAGTTAAGGTCTAGATTATAGCCGACCTATTATACTCTATACTTTAAGGTCTACCGGGTGAGCTTAATAACTAGTATTTTATCTATATCTTATTCTTCTTTACTAGTAATTACTTCTCTAGAGGGTTTAGGAGATTCTTAACCTAGTAGAGGATTATTCGGATCCTTAGTTAAAATATTAGGGGCAAATATATTATAAATTTATAATCCCTTAGAGAGCTTTAATTAATAAGAGTTTTTAACTTATTCTAAAATATGGAATAGTCCCTTCTACTATTCGGCTAGTTTTCGGCTTAGATAATTAGTTTTCAGGTTCTTAGCTAATAAGTATACTTAATTACCGGTTTTCTAATTAATTTCCCTTTAGTATTAGTTCACGCTCTTGGATATAGTTTCTTAAGCCTTTTCTATATTTGCCTTAGTAATCTCCTAAGCTTTATATATCCGAGTCACTACTATAAGGGCGTCTGCTTAATTGAGCTTCTTAATAAGGGTAAAAGACTTAGGAGTAGACTAATCCCAGTTAGTTCTTAGGTCTAGGCTGAACTTGAGTTAATATAGGGCCATGCTAATAGACGAGTAAGGGAGGGTTATTTAGACTCTATCTATAAGGGGAAGAAGCTTACTCTAGTTATCTTAATAATAAGATATAAAAGGCCTTAGTCTCTGGTTAATATAATAGTTTATAATCTCTATTTAACTATTAGTTTCCTTATAGTAAGTGATTAATAGCTTAATCTTTATATTGATTATTTAATAGAACTCTTACTAGAATAAGGATATAAACTAGGGGCCTTGATTAGATATAATTAACTCTGGGGTGTGTCTAAATTAGTAAATCCACTGGATAAATAATATAGCTAGGCCTCGGGCGTTTATTATTTTATAGTAAGGTATAGTCACTGAATCCTTTCTAAGACAGTTAATAATTACTAGGATAGAATTATAACTGTGCTTATCCCTTGGGAATTCTTTAAAATCTATATATAAGTATTATATTAGATAAGCGGGGATAAGTAAGGGATTAAGCTTTCCCTACTACTTTATTTAATCTAAATAGTAACACTTATAACTCTTACAGTTATTAATATATGTCTTATAGTCTAAACTTATTCCGGACTAATAGTACTTTGGAGCTAGTAACTAGTATATTTTCCGGGCACTAGGGTAAGTACTTAATACCTGGTTATAAGCTTCTTATATAAGATAAGTATATAAAGGGGTATTTTAGTGTATATAAAGCCTATTATAATATAGTAGAAGGTTATTATTATTAATAGTATAGTCCAGGGGTAATTCTTCGCGGATTTCTATGAAGGATAATTGATTATTAGTTTATAGGTCCTGAATCAGGTCTAAATTATCTCTAATTAGCTCTAGGAGTATAAGGGTAGTATTAATATACTTTATTACTTTTTCCACGTAGATCTGAGCTAGTTTAGTGTTAATTTAGGGGTCTAAATGCCCTGGTCCAAGTAAGGTTCTTAAATGGCTATTCTTCTTAACTAGTTCTTAAGCTATAATATCTTATTCCCTTTAACTAAGTATATTGGCCTTCTAGTTATTCTTTCTAGTAGTATATATAATCTGGAAATTGAAGTTGGATAGGAACTCTATCTAATATACTTATTTAGTAGTGAGTAGCTTAGTTATTATAAAGTACTTAAGAGAGTAGTAATCTAAATATACTCTAATACGGCTCTGAACAGATATGAGTTCAGGTCTCTACTTCCTAAATACTTTAATAATAGTGTATAGTTCCTTGTCGTGGATCTCCTAGTTAATCTCGTGGTTAATTAAGATATGAGAATAAAAGGTAATAGGACACTATAATCCATTGAGGTATAGTTAAGAAAATACGCTAGTAATTACTTTATCTAAAGAGTCAGTTTCTAGCTTAGCTTCTAGCTTAGGGTTAAAATAATAAAGTATAGCCAGGTCTAATAAGTGGTTCTATAGGGTTTTAAAGGCTTTTATATATTCTTTTATCCAGATAAAGGGTTTAGAAGGGCGAGTAATTATACTAAGTGGTTTAGTAATAAGCCTGAAGTTACGGATAAATTAATAGTAAAATCCATAAAAACCGAGGTAAGATTTAACTCTAGTGACTATAATAGGTCTAATCTAGTTCTATAGAGGTTTAACTTTCTCGGGGTTAATCTCTAGTCCTTTGGTTATTAGTATATAACTAAGGTATTTTATCCTTTTAATACTAAACTCGCTCTTCTTAATATTGGCTTATAAGCCGGCTTCTTAGAGTCGAATTAGAACCTTTTATATATATTCTTTATATTCTAATAAGTCCTCGGAGTAAATTAAAATATTATCTAGGTAGGTAATATAAAACTCGTCTAAATAGTTAATTAGAATATTATTTATATATCTTTAGAAGGTTGCCGGACTATTATAGAGTCTAAAGAGTAGGACCTTGCACTTATATATACTATAGCGAGTCCTAAATATAGTATATTCCTCCGAGTCGGGGTCTATTCTAATCTAATAGAAAGCTTAATGGATATTGAGTTTAGTAAACTTCTTAGCTTTTAATACTCGACTAATTAATTTATTAATCCTAGGAATTGGGTAGGGATTATTTCGGGTTAGAGAGTTTAATTTTCAGTAGTTAATATAGAAACGCAGGCTCCTATTTACCTTCTTAATAAAAAGTACCGGGGAAGTAAAAGGGCTTAAGCTATTAATAATAAATCCTTTATTTAAGTTATTAATTAGGTACTATTTCATGGCCTTGAGCTCTTTAGTTAATTAATAGTATAGGGGTGAGAAGTAGTTAGGTAAAGGAGCTTTAAGCTGGATCTTATAGTTATATAAATAATGAGGTAGTAGTTAGTCTAACGCTACTTTACTAAAGATGTCCCGGAACTGAGTGTATTTAGTGGGTAAATGTTTATTTAATAGGGCTTCGGTTTCAGTGTCTTTATCCTCTAAGTATTCACTAATAATATAGTCTAGCTCATATATATTTATCTGGAAGAACTCTATTCCTGGTTATTTTATATTAAAATAGAGGGTATTAGCTAAGATCTAATATATATTAATAGTTTAAACTATTCTAGTAGGGGATCTCTTTAGGGTTTTAAATATTATATAATTCCCAGTTTTATAGCTTTTCAGTAGCTGGATAGGAGGGGGTTTAGGGCTAATTTAAAGGGCGTTCGGATCAGGTAAGATACTGTATATAAGGGAAATGGGGATTTATCCAAGTCGGCTCTACTCCTAATGCCTTATCTGTTTTTCTATAATTTTATCTCTATAATTTATATCCGGTTAATAGTTAGGAAACTGGGCTTATAACTTTAAGGAAAAATATAATAATTTAATCTCTCTAGCTAAGTAGATATTTAGAGGGGTATTAGAGGGCTAAATTAAATAATTATACTTAGGGTTAAGGTATACCTTAAAGTATCTTATTTATTTAATTCTAATAATTATATCTTAATTCCCTAAGTTAAGAATAATAAAGGGGTAGTTTAGGATCTAATAATTATTAATAATTAAGTATAATTAAATAAATTAATTTATGGAAACTTGGGTTTTATTATTAAAATCTCTTATTATTATAATATATAATAGGTTCTAAATTAGGGTACCTAATAATTGAGAGAGTTATTTAGTAAGGGGATGGTTAATAAAAAGGAAATTATTTACTCTAGTATTTACTAAAGAGTATAGATTAATTCTATATTTATTTATATTAAGAGAATAAGAAACTAAGAACTAAGTATTACTTAATAATTTAAATAAGTCTAAACTAGATAAATTATATATATATAAGCCTAGGAAAGAGTCTCGCCCTAGGCTTCTTTATTTCCTTCCTAAACTAGACTTAATTTATTATCCTTATCCTCTTAATTACTAGGGTTATTCCCATGGGCTTTATTAATCTCACTAATTAGGGCGTGAATTAAAGGTAATTCAGGGTATTAGGCTTTAAAGTAACTAGTCTTTCTATATAAGAAGCAGGCGTCTTTAGTAATAGGTTTAACTAGCGGTTAAATAAGGGTTATAGAAAACTTAGGATAATTAAAGGGAGGCTTTAGTATAATAGTTAATCTAAAAGAAGAGAAGGGTTAAAAGGGTTTTAGAGATAACTTTAAAGTAATACTTAAGTTAATTACTAATAGTTTATTTATTTTAGAAGAGGGATTCTATATTAAAGAAAAGGGGTTATAATTAAAGTTCTAGTAGTATTTTATATTAATTAAGATTAGGCTTAATATTATTTATTAGAAGTTATATTTCCAGAGATACTTTAATATTATAGAGGTATTCCTTAGTTATAGCGTAATCTTATCCTATAATTAATAAAACTAGTTTACTTCTAATATATTTTCAAGTATAGTTATATTATAAAATTAAGTAATAAACTCGGGGAAAGTCTTATTAATATAACCTTTCTCTCTTATAATTATATTATAAAACTAATTCTAGTATTCCTTTATCTTATACCCTATTATAAAGTAAGATTCCAATGTCCTAATTATATTATCTATAGACCTAAAGTCTTAATAATCTAATTAATAGCGGGATTCTAAATAGGAATAGGCTAAGCTAGTAGTAATAAATTAAATTAAGGCCTTTCTTATAACTTTAGAAGTATAATAATCTATATTAATAATAAAATAATCTTAAATTAATATCTTTTATTAGTAGAATAAGGGATTTATATTATTACTAAGAGATTTAATTTTCTCCGTGAGTTTTAATCTTATATTATTTATAATAGGAGTCGGGCTCAATTTATAGAGGTTTTAGAGGTTTAGGGGTTATAGGAAGGAATTATATATTATATTAGTTATTTAAGAGGAACTAGTTTCAGGGATAATTATTCGGAATTTAAAAGGGTTAATAATTAGTCTTTCGGCTTTAAAAGGAAGGGATTAAGTCGGGGATTATTTAATAAAGGGTCTTATACGCGCTCGAGACTCTATTTTATTAACTCGCTAGGTTAGTTAGTTAATTATACTTATTATAATTTTAAACTAGTCTTTTATCTTCTTATTAGATTTATTTCAGCTCTCTTCTAGCCCTTAGATAATTCCGCGTAAACTCTCTAGTATTTTAAAGTCTCACTTATCTTATTATTTCTTTACTATGCCCCTTCCTTTTCCTTGGGAAGATTTAGTGGGCCTTTAGTATAAGAGTCTAGGGGTTATAGGAGTTCTATTAGATCTATTAGAGCTAGTAATATCTCCTAGGAGTTAAAGTATTAATATTGAGTTAAAGGGGAGTTATAAGGGTTTTAGTTATAAAGTATATATTTAAGAAGTATATTTTTAGAAGAGTAAGTCTTTCTAGTAGTAATCTAGTATTAACTTAAGCTCTTATCCGCAGTTTCCTTTATATAAAGGGGGTTATTTAGAGTCTCTCTACTCCCCTTAATATTATATAACGCGTAATAATTTATACTAGTATTTACTGTATAAACTAGACCCTAATTCCACTAGCTGTCTATAAGATCTCTAGGATTATAGTTATTTAAATTATTATTATTTGAATTAAATTAAATCTAATTACTATTAAGTATATAAGCTCACTGTGAGATATTATTAAAAGGCTGTCTCTAGTGGGAGTAATCTTTAAATTCTAATATAATAGTATAAAGAATCACAAGCTATAATAGGGGTATATAGAAGTGCGTATATAAGCTAATAGGATTAGTCTTATAGGCTAGCTATAAAGGAGAATCTAAAGATAAAGAGAGGGAAGAAAGAATAAGTTCTCAGAACCCCTATTTAAGCTCTTATAAGATTACCCTCTATAATAGGTCTATATCGGGTCCGAGGCTTAGCTCTAATAGGGACTAGGGGTTTAGTTAGCACGTACCCAAATATTATTCGTTATATTTATAAGCTTATTAATTATTAATAAGCCTTGAAATTTAAGTCTTATTTTTAGTATACTCTTATTAATTAATCTCACTTATATAATTATTTATACTTTATTATAATAATAATCTCTTATACTTTTATTACTTTTTTTATAATTTTTATTTTAAGCTTTTCCTTATTATTACTAATTAATTATATAATATTATTAGTTATTTATTATCTTTAGAGACTAAATAATTACTTTTTCCTCTTATTTCCAAGTTATATATAACTTAATATCCTTTTCCTTCTTTAACCTTTTATTAATAATAATTTACCTTTATTTATTTATACTTATCTTTAAGCTTTCTTAATACTTACTCTTTTTATTATTAGTATCTTTATCTCTTTTTACTTTTAAGAAGCCTTTATATTACCTTTAATATAACTTCTTTAAGTAATAACCCTTTTAATAATACTTTAATACCTTAACTTATTAATTTTATTATTATCCCTCCTCCGGGTAACTCTTTAATAATTACTCTTACTTTATATCCTTCCCTTATTATCGCGGCCTTTATCTAATATACTCCTCTTTAGATTAGTATAATAACCTTTAATATTACTTAAGCTATTATTAATTTTATTACTACTTACCCTATTAAAGAGTAATATAATTTATAAAGGGCTATTCTTTAATATTTAAATAATTATAATAAGAAATTTAATAATATATTAATTAAATTATATAATAAATTTAACTCTTTTAAAGTATACTAATATATTAATATTACTCACTAATAATATATTACTAATCTTAATAAGGTTATTATTAGAGTTAAGAATATTAATAAGAGGTATAATTAATAATAAAAAGTTATCCGCGGTATTAAGAAGCTTTTAGAAAGCTTATAATATAATAAAGCTCTATATAATTACTTCTTAAATTATAATAAAATTAAAGATAAGAATATTTTTATTAACTTAAGTATATTCTTTAAGAAGATTATTCCTATAAAGGCTATTACGCGCCTTAATTAATAAATTATTTATTATATAAAGAAGAAGGCTAACCCTATATAAAGAGATTATAATAATATTCTTAGTTTATAATTAATTAATTATAAGAATACTTAGGTTAATTATAAGGTAAAAGAGGCTATTAATTAATTATTTACTTAAGTTAAGCTAATATATATATATAATAAGTTATAGGCTCTTAGATTAAGTTAAGGAATATATAATATCTTAGAAGCTAGTATTTTCTTTTACTAGATTAAACTTATCTTTAATAATAAAGTTATTTAATCTTCTCTTATAAAGTCCTTATCTTTACTTAATTCTTTACCTAAATCCTTTAAAGATAAAATTAAGCCGGTTATATTTATTAAGAAGTATAAGTATATAATTAATTATAATTATATACTTAATTTAAAGAAGTAAAAGATTTCTCTTATTAATAAGCTTATTTCTAGTTATTTTATTAGAGCACGGACTAGAATATATAATTATAATATACTTATAAACTAGAAGAATACTATTATTTATTCTCTTAATTATAAGTATTTTAAATTTACTAGAGAATAAGAGCTTATTTACTCTATTATCGAGAATTAGTCTATAAATAAAGATCTTATCCCTTACTTCTTTTACTTATATTCTCTAGCTAAATATTTATATATAATATCTAATCTTAATTAGTTTACCTTAATAAAATAATTCCTTATTATTTAGATTATTTCTAATAATAATATTAACTAGGTTTAATTAATTACTTATAAGAATACATGGGACTTCTTTAAGAGTAATATTACTTTTAAAAGTATTTACTCTCGAGTTAATCTTAATATTATAAGATTTACTCCCTTAAGTATTAAGTCTAAAGTAATTAAAGTATATAATAAGTAAAGTATAATTAATAGAATTAGGGCGAATATTAAGTTTCTTAAAGGCTTAAATAATATTCTTTAGGATTAATTATAAACTTTCTTAGCCTTTAATTATATTATTACTATTAATAAATTTAATTAATTATTTAAAAAGAAGAGTAATATTAAGTTTATACTTAAGTGAGAAGTATAAATATATATTTATTACTTGAGATAAGATTATTAAAACTATAAGGATAACTTACTTTATAATATATATTATAGTCTTATTTAATAAATTATTTAATAAGACCCTATACTTTAATTAATAAATATTTTACTTTAAGTTAATTTAAAATATTAATTAATCTCTTACTCTTAATATATTTACTTTTTCCTAAAAGGTATTCTTATTTATTACTCTTATTACTAGGGTAATATAAAGGATATTAAGGCTAGTATATCCTTTATTATAAGAGATAAGGTTATTTTATTAATTAGTCCTCTTACTTAAATTAATATTAAAGTTATAATAAAGAGTATTACTAATATAAAGACTTAGCTTAATTCTTTTATTAAGAAGTATTTAAGTCTAGACTTTAATAAGGATATTAATCCTAATACCTTTAAGATATTTATAATTAATACTCACTTAACCTAGAATTATTAGGTAATTAAGGCTAAATCTATTATTTTCCTTAAGTCTAATACTCTAGTTTTATTTTCTTAGGATATTAATAATAAAGATTATCTCTCTTTTAGCTCTTAGTTAATTATTATTAAATATAATAATAAGGGAGACCTAGTTATAAAGACTAGTATTTCTTGGGATAAGATTATTTATATATATAAGAGTATAATAATACTTATTATTACGTGATTTAAGGAGACTTTAAATATTACTTTATTCCCTTTTCTGGTTATTATTAAAGTCACTAGCCTTAGTAATATCTTAAATACTCTTATTAATTAATTCTCTTAGGATAATCCTATTATATAAGAAGAAATAAAGTTCTAGCTCACTAGTAATTAATAGGCTATTAATAACTTATATATTAATTTTAAAACCTATATTATTATTATACTTAATAAATACTAGGAATATATAAAGGCTTATAAAAAAAGGGAATTTAATATAAAGAAGTCTTTCTTTACTCTTTTAATTACTAGTTCCTTAAGTATTTTATTATTTAATAATAATAAGACCTTAGAGATTAATAAAAAAGAGTTTAAGAAAACTAAGGTTTCTTAAAAGAAACCTAATACTAAGAAGATTATTACCCCTTATTATTAGATAATTAAAATAATTACTAATTCCCTAAAAGAATATATTATTAATTAAGATCTCGAGTAATTATTTACTATTATTAAACTTATTACTCGTAATATTATATACTCGGATATACTTAGTCTTACGCGAATAAATATTAATATAAAGGGTAAATAATAAGTTTTTATATATAATATTTTAGATTAAGGACTTTAATACCGAGATTATAAGTATTCTAGTATTTATTAAGCTTAATTTTTATAATTAATAATATTATATAACTAAATATCTTTTAAAAAATATACTTTTATACTCTAATTTTATATACTTTTACTTCTTTTATATCTCCTCTCTTTAGTTTTATTTCTATTACTCTTTTAATTCTTACTCTTATATATATTTAACTTTAAATAAGCTTATATATATATTAACTATAAACGGGTTTAGGATTAAATTACTTTATATTATTATATTAATTAGTTTTTACTATTACCGCGGATAAGTTTAAAATTAAATTACTTTATATTATTATACTAGTTAAAGTTCTTACTTTTATTATTTATTAATAGGTTTAGGATTAGATTACTTTATATTATTATATTAGTTAAAGTTCTTACTCTTATATATATTATAAAAGCCTTAATTATATAACTTTAAATAAGTTTATATATATATTAAAACTTTATATTTCCTTAGGTATTATTAGAAAGCTTTAAGTATTACTCTAAGAATAAATATAAGGGATATATTAGGGACTAAGGAAAAAGTAATATATTAGGGTATTAAGTTATAATAGAAATTACTAAGTAATAACTCTAAGTTATAATAATAAGCCTTATATTTCTAAGTTATAAAGGTTAAATATAGTAAATATACCTTATAATAAAACCCGTTAAATTATAGCGCTAAGTTATAGTAATAAGCCCTATAATTCTAAGTTTTAAAGCTTAAATATAATATATATACCCTATAACCTAGTAAATTATATAATTCCATAGAATTATCTAATTATAAAAAACGCCCGTGGTAAGCTTATTTAGAGAGAACTTAGTTATAAGCGCTTATATATTACTAGTCCAGGTTTTAAATAAATCTAATCCTTTTTATAGCCTTTCCCTCTTATAAAGAGAGTAAGTATATATTAATAAGCCTAGGGTATAATACACGGAGTCTAAATTAATTAAATTATTATTAAGACTAATAAATTATTATAAAAGTAATTCTTAAAGTTATAAAGAATATAACTTTAAAGCTCTTTAAATACCTAAAATATTATATATATATATAAAGTAATAAGAGTAAACTTAATATCCTTTAATAAAATATTATATAGAATAAGAATTATAATACCCTTTCTAATAACTTATATATAGCCCAGAGTATAAACTCTAAGTAATATAAAGGTAAAATAATAATTTTACTTAAAGGTAAGTAATAAGTAAGTAAATAAGTTTAATTAAGTATATTCTAAGGTATATCTTTAATCTAAGGACTAAATTAATATCTTAAAATATAATAATTAAGGCTTACTTAAGGCTAAGATAATTAAGGCTTACTTAAGACTAAGATTATAATATTTAAACTTATAATAATTAAGGCTTACTTAAGGCTAAGACTATAATATTTAAAACTTATAATAATTAAGGCTTATTTAAGGCTAAGATTATAATATTTAAAACTTATAATAATTAAAGTTTACTTAAGGCTAAGACTATAGTATAAACTTCTTATAAGCTTATAATCCACTTATAAGGGCCCTTATTACCCTAGAGTAATTTAATAAGAATTACCTAATTATATATATCTTATATTATAAGAAGATTTAATTATTTATATAGACTTAGGGCTCTAGTTTTCTATATTATAAGTATATACTAAGATACTTATACTATTTAATCTATAAGATAAGCTTATAATATATATTATAAAAGGACTCTATAGTGCTCTAATAAGTATTATTAAGCCACGTCTTAATAAGAAGTCTATAAAATCCCCTAGAAAGAGTTCACTTAAGCCTTATTTTTAAAGCCCTTAAGGGTTATTATTAAGGTAATTAAGACTTAACCCAGGGGAAGGATTAAGGGGTATTAATAAAAAGACTATAATTATTAGCTAGGCTTACGCTAATAAATAAGTATAAAAGGCTTTAGATTATTAGTAAGTATAATAAAAGTATTAAATATAAAGCCCTATTAGGCTAGGATTTAAATACTAGATATATTCTATTATAATAATATAAGGGATAAGGGGATAAGTTAAAAAGGGGCTTATAAATTAATTAATATTATTTAATAATAAGAATTACTAATACTTCCTAATAAATAAAAATTAAAAGAAATTAAGGAAAGTTAAAGAAATCCTATAAAGTAATTAGCTTTATTTAGTATCTAGAGTAAGTAATACTTCTTAATAACTTAAAGGCTTATATATTATAAGATTAAAGTTAAAGTTAAACTTATATTTATATTTAAGATAATAAATATATAAGTTATAAGAAAAGTAAAAAGAAAGGGAAAAGGAGATAATAGGTTTTAAGGGAGCTTATTACCCTTAAAAGTAAAGAGATTAAAACTAAAGTTAAAAGAGATTTATATTTAAAGTAATAAGTAAGTAATTTAGAAGTTTAATAAAATATAAGGAAAAGGGGAAAGGAAATAATAAGTTTTAAGGGGGCTTATTACCCCTAAAAGTAAAGAGATTAAAGCTAAAGTTAAAGGAAGTTTATATTTAGAGAAGTAAATATATAAGTTATAAGAAAGGGAAAGAGAGAAAAGGGAAAAGGAAATAATAAATTTTAAGGGGACTTATTACTCTTAAGAGTAATTAAGTATACTTAATCCTATAAAAAGATTAATATAATCTTCTTACTCTTTATATTAAATTATATTACTTTAAGAGGTTTATATATAGGATTAAGTATACTTTAAATATTAAGAAGAGAATATTTACTTATAAGTAATAAACTTTATTTAAAGAACTAAAAGCCTTTTAATTATTACTTAGTAATATCTTTTTTATAAGTATTTTTAATATAAAATCTATACTCTAGAGAATATATATATATTTTAAGTAATTAAATACTAGCTCTTAATATTAAAAGATATATTTAAAGAAAGTATTTAAAAGCGGAAATTAAAGAAGGAAGTTAAAGTAATTAAATACTAGCTCTTAATATTAAAGAGAAAAGAAGAAGTTAAAGTAATTAAGTATTAGCTCTTAAGATTAAAGGATATATTTAAAGAAGGTATTTAAGAGAGGAATTTAAAGAAAAAGGGGAAGTTTTAATTATAAAAGTAAATTAAGTATATTCCTATTTATATTAATTATAACTTAGAAATAAAAAAGATTATATTTCCTAGTAATATAAAGGTATTATTATAATATATAATTAAAGAATTATAACTAGCTTTTATAATTAATAATATTAATTAAAGAAGAGATAATATAATATAAGAGTAATAAAAAGAGGTAATATAAGAATAATAAAGGGAAGAAGTAAAATTAAAAGAAAAAGAAGTATTAATTCTTAATCTCTTAATAAGATTAAATCTAATTAAAAGTTATTAAAAGAAAGAAAAGGTATTATTAATTATAATTAATTACTAGCTCTTAGTATTAAAAATTAATAGAAAGATTATATAAAGAGGATAAAGGAGGAAGTATAAAAATAAGGAGGGGCCTTACTTAAGTATTATAAGTATAGGGTATATTATATAAATATAAATATTTACTTTCTTTACCTTAAGGTTATATTAGCCTTAATATATAATATTTAATTATATTTTATTAAAATTATAACTTAATAATTATAATTATTAAAAATTTAAAAAAAGATATTTTAGAATTCTAATAATAATAATATTTTTTTAATATAAAAATTATATATATAATATTACTAAGTAAATAATTATTCCTTTTACTTTCTTAGAGTTTATATTCTATATTAAGAGGTTTATAATTTCACTTTTTACTTCTAGTTAATAATTCACTACTCTAACTTAATACTATATTTATTTTAGTAGACCCTATATACTAGCGCTATTATAATCACGTGAGAAGTATTAGGGTATACCTTATTACTTCTCTAATTATATAAGAGCGTCTTATATAATTAGAATAATTAACTTTTAGTTTATTATATATATATATAATTAATAATTATATTAAGATTACTTTCTCTTTTACTCTCTAAATTATTTTTTATATAATTTAGTAATATTCCTAAAGTAATTTAATAAAGGGGCGAGCTTTATATAGTATTTTCCTCTTATTAAGTTATTTAATAACTCTTTTCCTTACTTTTATATATCCTTATATAATTAATTACTAAGGATATTTACTCTTTTATTTCTTAAGTATTATAAGTTAACCTTAATTAAAGAGAATACCCCGGACCTCTTATTAAGTAATCTTTTATTTACTAGTCCCAGTTTTATAAGAATAAGCTTTAATTAAAGAAGTTTTTTACTTTTATTAGCCCCTTAAGCTCTATAAGTTATACCTTTATATAAGTTTAATTTATTATTAAATAATTTATTTAATTACTTTTAATTAATTATTATTAATTATATATATAATTCCTATTATAAACTAACTTATATTTAGCTTTCCTTTTATATTATTATTTATCCCTCCTTTTATAAGATCCTTATTTATTATATATTTAACTCTATTATTAACTCTTAATATCCCCTCTCTCTTTAGATTAATATTTATAACTTATTATACTCTTCCTTTAATATTATATAACTTATTTTATTTAATTTCAGGCCTCTTTATATTTCACTAAGCGAGACTATTAGGAAATAGTACTAAAGATAAATTATTTATATCTAAAGTTTCTCTTAATAATTATATTATTATAATATTATACTAAGGAGAGCTTTTACTAATAAGAAAGAATTAGAGTAATAAAATATAAGAGTAAGAGAGTATAAAGCCTATTTAGTAATTTTAGAAATCAGTGAATATATAAAGAAAAGCTATAAAAGATAAAGATAAGGAGTTATAAAAGTAAATTACTCTTAAGAAAAAAGTAACTAATAAATTAACCTAGGAGTTTATAAAGATATATCTCTCTTATAATATATTTACTTTAATTAATAAGTTAATTATAAATAATTCAGTTAAAAGCCCGAGTAAAGGAATTAAAGACTAGAAATACCCTTATTATAAGAGAGGCTATAAAAGCCTAGAAGAAGAAAGATATTATAAATATAAAAGAATTATAAGAGAGAGAGAAGTAAGAGAGAATTAAAATAAAATATTTCACTTATTTTAATATTATAAAGTAAGCTAAGAAGCTTTATAATATAATTATAAATATAATAAAAGAGGAAAATTACTTTACTTAGAGAAATAAGGAATACTCTAATAATAATAAAGCTAGTAATCTGATAATTAATAATAATACCCCTTAAATCTTATATAAAGGCCTAGTAATTAAGAGACTAAAACTCTAAGTAAATAAGAGAAAGCTAAGGGTTTTCCCACCTAATAATAATAATCCTATTAAGTTTATTTTAAAATTATAATAAGCCTTTATCTTAGTAATTATAAATACTTTTCCTCTAATTATTTTATTAATAAATATATATAAAAGTATAAAAACTTATTTAATAAATATAGATTTTATAGCTAATTAAAAACCCTATATAATATATAACTTATCTTACTAAGCTAAATTAATCTCTATAATTTTAAGAGATAATTTAATTCTTCTTAGTAATATATATTATTTTAATAAGTATATAAGGAATAATACTTATAATATAATTAATCTTTATAAGGATTATCTTAGCTTAATCTAGTACTCTAGTAATCTTTTTATTCCTAAGTTTAATAATAGAAATAATATTAATACTCTATTATATAATAATTATTTAGAGTACCTTTAAGATTTAACTCTTATTAAGGAAGCTTATATTAGTAAATTAAAAGTTATTAGTTATATTCTTTATATTATATATAAGAATAAGAGTATTAGTTACTAGTTTATATTAGAGTATATTATAACTTATTATTA
>ML769338.1:169306-187365 GCA_009732865.1 Stipitochalara longipes BDJ | reverse complement strand
AGTCCTAGTTTAAATATTATTACTCTTAGTCTCTTATTAAAGTCCTTTATATATAATTAGGAAATTAGCCTTAAGTATTATACTAAGATTACTAGGGAGTAAGAGAAATTATATAAGGCCTAGAATAAAATAAATAAAGAACCCTTACTTATAAATAACTTAAAGACTACTTCTCCGGATTTACTAATAACCTTACTAGAGAGAGGCTAAGGCTAGGGCTATTTACTATATAAAGGATAAGGAAAATTATAAGGATCTAGGAATATAATTACTAGAACTAGTACTAGAACTAGGGCTAAACTCTAATTATATTTATAGTAATTATTTATAGACCCTATTACTTTAAATAACTTAAAAACTCTCTATACCACAGATCCATATCTTAATAAGCTTATAAGTATTATTTATATTAGGTATAAGCTAAATAAGAAATAATAGCTAATTATTTATATATTACTTAGTAAAGTAATAAAGATTATTAACTTTATTATAACTCTTTAAGAATAGACCCTAGTATATATTAGTAAATAGGGAAGTATTAGAAAAACTATATTAATAGTTAATTTTCTTCTTAGTATAATAATTCTAGGGTATTTTAATTAGGTATTAATTATAGCTTTTATTAGATTTATTATATCTTATATTAGGGGTATTATTATTTATATTATTATAAGAATTAAGGGAATAATACTTAATAATAATAATATACCTCTCTAAACCTTATAAGTTAAGTATTTAAAAATTAAGTTTATCTTATTAGATAAAGTTAATATAATTAAGTAAACCCTTTTTAGTAAAGTATACTTAAAGGCCGAGAATATTTAGAAATTACTTATTAATTCTAGAATTATACTAGGTAATATTCCTTATATTATTATACTTAGTAATTTTAATTAGTTTTAGCTTATATTAGACTTAATATTATAGGGAATATTAATAAATAAGTCTAAGAATTAAGTACTTTAAGAATATATAATTTATATTTAGAGGTACTTTATTAATATTATTATCTTAATAAAGTAAATATATTAGAAGGATAATTTATATTATTAAGGCTTACTAGATTATACTAAGATAATCTCTCTTATAAATATAAATATCTAATTTCTAAATTCTAAGATATAAGTAATAAAAGAAAACTAGGGAGAGGCCCTTCTTTATATTATAATTTATACTTTAAATAAAGAGAAATATAATTTTAACTAATAAGCTATTAAAAAGTTTATAATTAAGTATAAGTAAAGGATTTAGATATTTATTATAATTTACTCTTATTTAAAGGTATTTATTAAGTAGCCCCGAATATTAATTATTATTATATTAGCCACGGGGAATAATTTAAAATTTAAGAGCCCTAGTATTCTCTTCTTTATACTTAATATATTATTTATACTCTTAGTAAATATAGGAATAAAAGCTAGTCTTTCTAATAATAAGATTAATAAAGTAATTAATATAATTATAAATAATATAAGTATTCTTTCTCTTTAAAATTCTCTTATTCTTAAATAAGTTAATTTATAATTACTAAATAACTTAGATATTTAAACTTAATAATTATTATATCCTTTATAATAAATCTCTTATATATATATTAATTAACTTTAGTGAGCCTTATAGCTTATAATACCTTAAATTACTAGTATACTTATAGTTAATCTTTTAATATTTATTAGGGGGTATAATAAATAATTTATTTATAAAAGATAAAGGCTTAATTTAATAATAATAAATTCCTAGAACTCTTATATTCTTTATTATTAATTTTAAGTTATAAGGTTATATAAAACACGAGCTAGAGATAAATCTAGTATTTAGTAAAATATTAAATATTTATAATTATTATTATTAATAAATATCCTTAAATATATAACTTAGTTATTTTATTTCTTTTAAGAGTCTTTATTTATAAGAAGAAATAACTCAGAGAAATATATCTTATTACCCTAATTTAGAGTTAATTATTAAGATTAAGTAATAGTATGATCATAGCTACGCATGATGCAAGTGCCTTTAATAGAGATATTTTTTATATATTATTTATATTATTATTAAGTAATAAGGGTATTATTAAGGGGGGGGGAGAAAGAGAGAGAGCTGGCTCACAGCTGCGTAGCGTAGCGCGTCACGTGCACTAAGCGAAACGATTACGTAAGCGAGCCGGGCGCGGGCCGCTAGCTGGGCGATTGCCCAGGCGCCCCGGCACCGGCTCTATTATCGTCTTCTAAAAATTATAAAACTATACTCTACGGTCGCATTAAGATAAAAAGTAAACCTTTAGAATCGTCTAATTGAGCTCTTCATTTTAGTATAGACGGAATTCCTATCTTATTATTTTTAAGTGTAATGCGGGGAGCCTAAGTTTAATCCTAATCCAAGCTTGAGCGCGCGCGAGCAGATTTTTAACTCTAATATTCTAAAAATTATAACTTCTCTAAAAGCGATCCAATTTGCATGTAAACTTTTTTCCTAGAAAGCGCTTAATTAGTTCTATAATATAGATTAATTAGAAATTACTTAGAGCTCTTAATTATAAGTGTATTACTAAGTATACTCTAGAACGAGAAAATTGAGTTTTGGTGTTCCTCCCTTCACTAATGACGTCACGCAGCTGTAATTCCAAAACCCTCAATTTTCTTGATTTTTTTTCTAAAAATTATAACTTCTCTAATATTAGGACTAGCCCTAAGCTAAAAACACCGCTTATAAGCACTAAATTAGCTCTATAATATAGATTAGACATATTATTAGCCCTTAGCTTATATAAGGCTAGCTTATTAGGAATATAGGGTAAGACAGAAAACTCGCTTAGCTAGAAATCGAGTGATTCTATTGGCTAGAGCTTAATTCTAGCCAATCGGTGCGCTTACCGGTGCAAATTAATTACGGGTCCGCTCAAAAATCGTGCCAAGACTCTTATCTTTCTTATCAGTAATAATCCCTGCCAGCGGGTGCTGTTTATCGGATCTTTATAAACCTTTAATATACTATTAAAGGCATTAGAGTTATTAATAAGTAATATTAGAGCTTATTAAGAGAAAGAGATTAATTTAAAAGGTATTATATTTAAGTTAAGATAATAAGATATAAAGGAATATTAAGGTATACCCTAGTATTTATTATATATCCTTAAATAATACTTAATATATTTTTCTTATATAAAGAGACTCTTCCTTATTTTATTAGTATAATTCCCTCTTATTTATTTAATAACTCCTTAAAAAAAACTTATTTTATCTTACTTTTATCTTACTTTTATTAATTAATATTTAGCCCTTAATAAAATAATACTAGTATATAATAAGCCTTCTAGTAAGTCTTTACTAAAATAATTATAAGAGGATAATATTTTAATAGTAATAAATAAATCTTTTAATAAATTATCTTTATATTTTACTTTAAATATTTTAACTTATAATATAAATATTATAAGAAGTATTTAGGCTTACTTTATATTTAATATATAAGTAATAACTCTTATTAAACTTAAAGCTTTTAAATTTATTATTAAGACTATTAATTATAACCTAATTAAATTTAAATAAATAAATTAATATTATAAAGATTAGTATTAACTAATTAATAAGGAATATAAAGAGAAGATTATATAATTAATATAATATTTTATATTAACTAATTTTAAAGATAATAAATTATAGTATAATCGTAGCTGCGCACGATATAAATGCCTTTAATAGAGATAGTTTTTATATATTTTTTATATTATTATTAAGTAATAAGGGTATTATTAAGGGGAGGAAAAGAGAGCTTATTTTCGAAGCTTACTATTACGCAGTTTCATTAGCTTATTAGTAATATAATAATTACTATAACTTAGTATAAGAGATACTAAATTAATAATTATTCTATAATAATAAGTGCTTATATATAAGCCCTGAACTCCCCAATTCACGTATTATAAACCCCTAGCCAGCTAAACCTTTAGTATATTAGTAACCCTAATATTTAGCTCTATAAGGACTTTTAGCCCCTATAAGCTTTAGTTATATAGGGCCCCTTAAGCCCTATAAGCCAAACCCGTTTAGTGTAGCTATAGTAGTAATTACTACTATAGCTTATATATATATAAGGGCTTTAGCGTAATACTTAGGAGACTGTATAAAAGAGTATAATTCAGAATATTACTTTAGAAAAGACCTTTCCACTAATATTTTATCTATTATATAAATCCCTAAAAGTAATAATTTAAATAATAAAGATATCTCTGCTAATACTTCCCCTATAAAATAAAACTTCACTATAATATTAATACTAATACTAAGTTTAGATAGCCTCTAATACCTTCCTCTTTTTAGTGGAACTTGCCCCTAAATCCCTAAGGGATATATACTTCTTAATCTTTAGAGGACTTACTTAATAAAGGCAGGCTAATTTTATCTTAAAACCGGCGGAGAAGCCACTGAATAACTTACCCTCTAGGGCCTCCTAGTAATATATAAAGAAATTAATTACTATAGGCGTCCCCTCTATAAACTCATTAATAGTTATTATTAGGATAAAATATCTATTATTATTATCCGGAATTATAAACTCTAGATTACCTAGATTAGGGAATAGAGATATCTCACTTTCCTAAGTATCCCTTCCCTGAAACTGTGATTCTTTTACTTAGAAGAATAAACTTCTCTTCTCTAGTATATTACTAAGTTATCCCGGTAGTAAATCCTATTAATTAAGTAGGCTATTTTATAATAGTGTCTAAAAATTAATAAGGGACTTATTATTAAGGTAAATATAGGCCGTGAACTAAAGAGATAATATTCTTAAATCCAGGTCTATTAAAGTATATTTTAGTAAGTATACTTCTTTTAATATAGATATCTTACTAAGAACTCTAGAAAAGTAAATTAGGGATACTTATTCTAGTAGTTTATTATCTTTAGAATTAGCTGGTATAAAATATTATATTAGTTATATAATCTTCTCCCTATATTCCTTATTAATTAACTAATACTAATCCTTATAATATTAATCTATTTATTCAAGTTTAATTAGGCTATAGCTAATAGTCCTAGTAATAGATCCGAAAGCTTCGGGTCTAATAAGAGTTATTACTCGCGTGCTAAATATAAGGTAAGCTTAAACGCTTCCTATAATATTTATATTATAGGTTAAAATATTTAAAATAAAGTATAAAGGTAACTTACTAAAAGGTTTATTTACTATTATTAAAATATTATCCTCTTATAATTATTTTAGTAAAGACTTACTAGAAGGCTTACTATATACTAGTACTATTTTACTAAGGGCTAAATATTAATTAGTAAAAGTGAAATAAAAGTGAGATAAAATAAGCCTTTTTTAAGGAGTTACTAAATGAATAAGAGGGAATTATACTAGTAGAGTAAGGAGGAGTCTCTTTATATAAGAAAAATATACTAAGTATTATTCAAGGGCACGTGATAAGTACTGGGGCGTGCCCTAATACTCCTTTATATCTTATTATCTTAACTCAAATATAATACTTTTCGAGTTAATCTCCTTCTCCTAATAAGCTCTAATATTACTTACTAATAACTCTAGCCGCTTAATCTTAATAACTAACTCTGGATTAGGGTAATAGAATATATCTCTCTGAGTTATCTCTTCTTATAAGTAGAGACCCTTAGAAAAAGTAAGATAATTAAGTTATATATTTAGGGATATTTATTAGTAATAATAGCTATGGATATTTAGTATTTTACTAAATACTAGATCTATTTCTAGCTCGTGTTTTATATAACCTTATGACTTAAAATTAGTAATAGAGAATATAAGAGTTCTAGGAATTTATTACTATTAAACTAAGCCCTTGTCTTTTATAAATAGATTATTCATTATACCCCTTAATAAATATTAAAAGATTAGCTATAGGTATACTAGTAGTTCAGGGTACTATAAGCTATAAGGCTCACTAAAGTCAACTAATATATATATAAGAGGTTTATTATAAAGGATATAATAATTATTAAGTTTAAATATTTGAGCTATTTAATAATTATAAGTTAGCTTATTTAAGAATAAGAGAATTTTAGAGAGAAAGGATACTTATATTATCTATAATTATATTAACTACTTTACTAATCTTATTATTAGAAAGGCTAGCTTTTATTCCTATATTTACTAAGAGTATAAATAATATATTAGGCGTAAAGAAGAGAATATTAGGGCCCTTGAATTTCGAATTATCCCCTGTAACTAATATAGTAATAACTAATATTCGGGGCTACTTAATAGATACCTTTAAATAAGAGTAAGTCGCGGTGAATATCCAGATCCTCTACTTATACTTAATTATAAACTTTTTAATAGCTTATTAGTTAAAATTATACCTCTCCTTATTTAAAGTATAAATTATAATATAAGGAAGGGCTTCCCCCCGGCTTTCTTTTATTATTTATATCTTGGAATTTAGAAATTAGATATCCATATTTATAAGAGAGATTATCTTAGTATAATCCAGTAAGCCCTAATAATATAAATTATCCTTCTAGTGTATTTACTTTATTAAAATAATAATATTAGTAAAGTACCTCTAGACACGGACTATATATTCTTAAAGTACTTAATTCTTAGACTTATTTATTAATATTCCCTATAATATTAAGTCTAGTATAAGCTAGAATTAATTAAAATTACTGAGTATAATAATATAAGGAATATTACCTAGTATAATTCTAGAATTAGTAAGTAATTTCTAAATATTCTCGGCCTTTAAGTATACTCTATTAAAAAGGGTCTGCCTAATTATATTAACTTTATCTAATAAGATAAACTTAATTTTCGAATATTTAGCTTATAAGGTCTAGAGAAGTATACTATTATTATTAAGTATTACCCCCCTAATTCCTATAGTAGCGTGGATAATAATACCCCTAATATAAGATATAATAGATTTAGTAGAAGCTATAATTAATACCTGGTTAGAATACCCTAGAATTACTATACTAAGAAAAAAGCCAGCTATTAATATAGTCTTTCTAGTACCTCCTTATCCACTAATATACACTAGGGTTTATTCTTAAAGAGTTATAGTAAAGTTAATAACCTCTATTACTCTATTAAGTAATATATAAATAATTAGTTATTATTTCTTATTTAACTTATACCTAATATAGATAATACTTATGAGCTTATTAAGACACAGATCTATAGTATAAAGAGTTTTTAAGCTGTTTAAGGTAATAGGGTCTATAAATAACTACTATAAATATAACTAGAGTTTAGCCCTAGTTCTAGTAGTTATATTCCTAGATCCCTATAGTCTTCCTTATCCCCTATATAGTGGATAGCCCCAGCCTCGGCTTCTCTCTAGTAGGGTTACTAGTAGATCCAGAGAAGTAGTCCCTAGGTTATTTATAAGTAAGGGTTCTCTATTTATCTTATTCTAGGCCTTATATAATTTCTCCTACTCCCTAGTAGTCTTAGTATAATACTTAAGGCTAACTTCCTAACTATATATAAAGGACTTTAATAAGAGACTAAGAGTAGTAATATCTAAACTAGGACTTGTTACTAAGCTAAGACTAGTTCTCCTATTCCACTAGTACTCGGCAGCTTATAAAAAGTTATATTAAAAGTCTTAAATAAATAACTAGGTAAATTACTCTTATTCTAGAAGAAGGGAGTTATTCTTATAATAAGAATTATCTGGTTTAATTATTATATTCTCTTCTTATAAATCACGCTCTAGTACCCTCACTTACTAATCCTTCTTAGCTACTTCCTTATTATAATATAGTAAATAAATATTCTTTAAGAGTTATTATAAGTGAGGATATAATTTTAGATAAATATAAGACTAAATTAGAGAGTAGGTATTACGTAGCTTAGGAAAAAGTATTATATTAAAGGTATATTCCTTAAATAATTATAGAAATTATTCCCAGGGGATAAATAACCTAAGAAGATACTTATTAATATTATTCTTAGCCTTTACTAAGTTAATTAAGATATCCTTTACTAATTTGCCTTAATTACTAACCCTAACCCTAACCTTATATATTAATAGAATCTATAAATTATCCTTATTATTCCCAGGGGTATATTAAGGAGAATATTACTAGTATATCTTAAACTTCGGATAATTAGGGTAGAATAAAAAGGAGATTTTATAAGTAAACTTATTTATCTCTATACTAATCTAAGTAATATATTTATAGATATAAAACTCTTATAATTAAGGCCCTTATAACTCAAAGTTTATATAGACTAAATTAGGGCTACCCTTTATATTAAACTTAGAGAAGCCTAAAGCCATATTTCCAGTATTTATATTAATAAGGGGTTCACTTATCACGCCTTATATATCAAGTCCTAGAGACCCCGGTTTATCTAAATAGCTCTCTAAATCCTATTCCCAAGAAAGGGCAGCCTACTTCCTAAGATAAGAAGTAACCTAGTAAAGATATAAAATATAAGACTTTAGATTAGGTATATAGAATATTAGGAGCTTTTATAGAAAACTATATATTGTGATAATATTAACCTCTTACTCTCACTGGAATTTATAATAAACCTTTATATAAAAGTCACCTGGTTATACTTTTATTAGGTATTCTTAAGTAAGTATTAGGGTACTAGTTATTATAATTACTTATTCCATAATAGCCTTAAATAAAGTAGCTGTTAATATAAGCTAATATATCTTAATATTATCCTTTATTAAGTAATTAAATATATAATATAAAGTAAAAAGCATTTAACTCAATCCGGGGATTTATTATATATTATAATTTAAGTATAAGTAATAGGAAATTATATTATTCTAATAATTAATTCTAGGATAATTATATAAAAGGAAAATCTCTCTTATATTAGGGCTTTACGTAAGAGATCTATTAGTGATTATATTATAACCTGGGTTAAGCCACTTAACCCCTTTTAGTAAAAGATAAAGCTTAGACTCTAGATCCTTCTTTAGCTTTAGAATAATAGGCCTCGGGTATAGAAAGTGATAATAGATAATAAAATAACTAGGAATAGTATTTCTATTCTCGTCTCTTACCCGAGTTTTTTACTAGTATTTAAAGTAGGTTTTTATATAATAGTATATCTAATACTTACCCGCTATATAATTCCTATTAGCTTTTAACTCTATTATAAATTCCTGATTATTATATTAATCTAAGTTATAAAAGTAATATTAATTAGGGTACTCCTCTTAATAATACTCTCCCCAGGTAAGATTAACCTCCTTAGTAATTACTAATACTAGGTAAGAAGCTAGCCTCTCTCTAAAATTTTAAGACTAGATTACCCTTACTCTAAGCTTATTAAAGTTAATACTACCGGGTAACTAGGTAAAGCTATAGAGGTAATATATTATCCGAGAATTAGACTTAATAATACTAAAGTAACTAATTATAGGCCTAAGGATCCTAACCTCTTTTATAGTAGAATATAATAAATAATTAAAAAAGGACTAAATTATAATATTAAAGTATTATATAATAAGGGCAGGGTTTCTAAGAGTATAATAGTAATAAAGCTTAGAGACCTGTGCTTTTATAAGGTTAAGGGTAATAGTTATACTAGTTAGTTATAATATTAATAGATTATTTAAGTCTATAGGGTTAATCGTGAACTAAAATAAAGGAGCCCTAAGTAGTATAATATGCCCTATAAGAATATATTACTAGGTGAGTTTTCTACTAAAGGATTTAGGGTTATATAATAATAATAATCTTATATTAATAAGTAATTACTTAATTACTGGATTTATATAAGCCTGCCCGGCAGTTATCTTACTAGTTATTAATTATAAGTCTTTGGACCCTAAAGATATAATATCCACTTGCCTATAAGCCTAATATATATTTTAAGACTAGATAATATTACTAAGAGAGCTCTAATAAAGTAATATTATATTATAAAGGATATAAGGAAGGATATAATACTTTATAGCTCAATAATTATAGTATCTTATTAACTAATTTATATACTTAATAAGGTTAACTAGTCTCGGCCTTTTCTTATTATTTAATTAGATATAACCTCTAATACTATAAGGGAAAACTATAAGAAATATAGTAAGTAAATAATTATAATTTATCTAAGAGTTAAGTATTTTAATACTAAATACTTACTTATATTTAATATATAGGAGGGGCATGGGAGTATTTAGATCCTCTTATTTAGCCTGCTTATATACTCTTATAAGCTTAGTAAATAATTATACTTGGGATTCTTTTAGGGAGATATTTTAACTCTCTTAGTCTAAGAGGAAGGCACTTGTAAATATATGAGTGGGATTATAATTATCCTCTATATCTTTTATAATTAGTTTAAGTAATAAAGATTTATTACTATTACTTTTAGGCGTACTATAATTATCTATAAATTTATCTATATTAAGCTAATTACTAATAATCTTATTATTAATAATATTATCTTTATCCTCGGCCCTTAGACTATACTTAATAGAATTAGTATATTAATTATATATATAATTATCTTAATTATTTAATAGACCTGGCTCTATAATAATAGCTAAAGAGATTAAGATCTCGGGGATAAAGTTCTCTTTTTATATATTTAGTAACTCTTAATTAATCTTAATATCCTTATAGAGAGGATTATATAAATATAATTACTCTAAAGTAGTAAGGATCTTTACTTTTCTTACTTAATAAAACTTTAGTAGTATTATATCTAATAAATATAAAGGAATATTACTTCCCTTAACTAGTACTAGGCGCTCCTAAGAAATAATAATATATTTATAGAGATTAAGCTTAGGAGAAAGTAGGATATTAAATAACTTTAATGGATTTTAATAATAGGCTATAATATGCCTTAATATAGACTAGTAACTAATACCCTTATTCTTATGCGTAATATGAAGAATATAGTTAATAACCTTTAACTTACTAATATAAGCTTCCTTAATAAGAGTTAAATCTTAAAGGCACTCTAGATAATTATTATATAATAGAGTATTAATATTATTTTTACTACTAAACTTAGGAATAAAAAGATTATTAGAGTACTAGATTAAGCTAAGATAATCCTTATAAAGATTAATTATATTATAAGTATTATTCCTTATATACTTATTAAAATAATATATATTATTAAGAAGAATTAGATTATCTCTTAAAATTATAGAGATTAATTTAGTTTAATAAGATAAGTTATATATTATACAGGGTTTCTAATTAGCTATAGAATCTATATTTATTAGATAAGCTTTTATACTTTTATATATATTTATTAGTAGGATAATTAGAGGAAAAGTATCTATAGCTACTAAGATAAAGGCTTATTATAATTTTAAAATAGACTTAATAGGATTACTATTATTAGGTGGGAAAACCCTTGGCTTTCTCTTACTTACTTGGAGTTTTAGTCTCTTAATTACTAGGCCTTTATATAAGGTCTAAGGGGTATTATTATTAACTATAGGACTATTAGCTTTATTATTATTAGAGTATTCCCCGTTTCTCTAAGTAAAGTAGCCTTCCTCTTTTATTATATTTGTGATTATATTATAAAGCTTCTTAGCTTACTCTATAGTATTAAAATGAGTAAGATACTTTACTTTAGCTCTCTCTTACTTCTCTCTCTCCTATAATTCTTTTATGTCTATAATATTCTTCTTCTTCTAGGCTTTTATAGCCTCTCTTATAATAAGGGCATTTCTAGTCTTTAGTTCTTTTACTCGGGCTTTTAACTAAATTATTTATAATTAACTTATTAACTAAAGTAAATATATTATAAGAGAGATATACTTTTATAGATTCCTAGGCTAATTTACTAGCTGCTTTTTTCTTGAGAGTAGCTTACTTCTATAACTCCTTATCTTTATCTTTTATAGCTTTTCTTTATATATTTACTAATTTCTGAAATTACTAAATAAGCTTTATACTCTCTTACTCTTATATTCTATTACTTTAACTCCTTCTTATTAATAAAAGCTCTCCTTAGTATAGTATTATAGTAGTATAATTATTAAGAGAAACTTCAGGTATAAATAACTTATCTTTAGTATTACTTCCTAGTAATCTTACTTAGTGAAATATAAAGGGGCCTGAAATTAAATAAGGTGGATTATATAATATTAAAGGAAGAGTATAATAAGTTATAGATATTAATCTAAAAAGAGAGGGGATACTAAGAGTTAATAATAGAGTTAAATATATAATAGATAAGGATCTCATAAAAGGAGGGATAAATAGTAATATAGAAGGAAAGCTAAATATAGGTTAGTTTATAATAGGAATTATATATATAACTAGTAATAGTTAACTAAAAGTAGTTAAATAAGCTATTTAGTAATAGATTAAACTTATATAAAGGTATAACTCGCGGAGCTTAAGGGGCTAATAGAGGTAGAAAGCCTCTTTAACTAAAGCTTATTCCTATAAAACTAGGACTAGTAGATAAAAGATTACTTAATAAGGGGTCTAGGGCATTCTCTTTAATTAAGGTTAACCTATAACGCTTAAGAAATAAAAGAGTAAATATCCTTAGCGGTTAATTATATAGGGATATATAAAAGTAAGGAAAAGAGTTATTAGATAATTTAATAAGAGGAAAATACTACGCAAAGCTCGCCCCTTTATTAAACTACTTTAGGAATATTACTAAATTATATAAAGAATAGTTTAGAGAATAGAAGAGAAAGTAATCTCAATGTAATTATTAATTATATATATATATAATAAACTAAAAGCTAGTTATTCTAATTATATAAGACGCTCTTATATAATTAGAGAAGTAATAGGGTATGCCCTAATACTTCTTATATAATTATAATAGCGCTAATATACGGGGTCTATTAAAATAAGTATAGCGCTAAGCTAGAGTAATAAATTATTAGCCGGAAGTGAAAAGTGAGGTTATAAACCTCTTAATATAGAATATAGACTCTAAGAAGGTAAAAGGAATAATTATTTACTTAGTAATACTATATATATAATTTTTATATTAAAAAAATATTATTATTATTAGAATTCTAAAATATCTTTCTTTGAATTTTTAGTAGTTATAGTTATTAAGTTATAATTTTAATAAAATATAATTAAATATTATATACTAAGGCTAGTATAACCTTAAAGTAAAGAAAGTAAATATTTATATTTATATAATATACCTTATACTTATAATACTTAAGTAGGGCCCCTCCTTATCTTCCTATTTCCTCCTTTATCCTCCTTATATAATTTTTCTATTAACCTTTAATACTAAGAGCTAGTAATTAACTATAATTAATAATACCTTTTCCTCCTTTTAATAACTTCTAACTAGATTTAATCTTATTAAGAGATTAAGAATTAGTGCCTCCCTTTCTCTTAATTTTACCTCTTCCCTTTATTATTCCTATATTACCTCTTTCTATTACTCTTATATTATATTATCTCCTCTTTAATTAATATTATTAATTATAAAAGCTAGTTATAATTCTTTAATTATATATTATAATAATACCTTTATATTACTAGGAAGTATAACCTTTTTTATTTCTAAGTCATAGCTAATATAAATAGGAATATACCTAATTTACCTTTATAACTAAAACTTCCCCTCTTTCTTTGAATTCCTCTCTTAAATACCTTCTTTAAATATATCCTTTAATCTTAAGAGCTAATACCTAATTACTTTAACTTCCTCTTCTCTCTTTAATATTAAAAGCTAATATTTAATTACTTTAACTTCCTCCTTTAACTTTTACCTTTAAATACCTTCTTTAAATATATCTTTTAATATTAAGAGCTAGTATTTAATTACCTAAAATATATATATACTCTCTAGGGTATAGACTCTATATTAAAAATACCCGTGAAAAAGATATTACTAAGTAATAATTAAAAGGCTTCTAGTTCTTTGGGTAGAGTTTATTACTTATAGGTAAATATTCTCTTCCTAATATTTAAAGTATACTTAATTCCGTGTATAAACCTCTTAAAGTAATGTGATTTAATATAGAGGATAAGAAGATTATATTAATCTTTTTATAGGGTTAAGTATACCTAATTACCCTTAGGGGTAATAAGCCCCCTTAAAACCTATTATCTCTTTTTCCCCTTTCTCTCTCTCCCTTTCTTATAACTTATATACTTACTTCTCTAGATATAGACCTCCTTTAACCTTAGCTTTAACTTCTTTACCTTTAAGGGTAATAGGCCCCCTTAAAACTTATTATTTCCTTTCCCCTCCTCCCTATATTCTATTAAACTTCTGAATTACTTACTTATTACTCTAGATATAGACCTCTTTTAACTTTAGCTTTAATCTCTTCGCCTTTAGGGGTAATAAGCCCCCTTAAAACCTATTATCTCCTTTTCCTCTTCTCTTTACTTTTCTTATAACTTATATACTTATTATCTTAAATATAGATATGAGTTTAACTTTAACTTTAACCTTATAATATATAAGCCTTTAAGCTATTAGGAAGTATTATTTACTCTAGATACTAAATAAAGCTAATTGCTCTATAGGATCTCTTTAACCTTCCTTGACCTCCTTTAACCTTTATTTATTAGGAAGTACTAGTAATTCTTATTATTAAATAATACTAATTAATTTATAAGCCCCTTTTTAACTTGTCCCCTTATCCCTTATATTATTATAATAGGATATATTTAGTATTTAGATCCTGGCCTAGTGGGGCTTTATACCTAATACTTTTATTATACTTACTAGTAGTCTAGAGCCTTTTATACTTATTTATTAGTATAAGCCTGGCTAATAGCTATAGTCCTCTTATTAATACCCCTTAGTCCTCCCCCTAGGTTAAGTCTCAATTACTTTAATAATAACCCTTAAAGGCTTTAAAAATAAGGCTTAAGTGAGCTCTTCCTAGGGGATTTTATAGACCTCCTATTAAGATATAACTTAATAATACTTACTAGGGCACTATAAGGTCCTTTTATAATATATACTATAAGCTTATCTTATAGATTAAATAGTATAGGTATCTTAATATATACTTATAATACAGAAAACTAGAGCCCTAAGTCTATATAAATAATTAAATCCTCTTATAATATAAGATATATATAATTAGGTAATTCCTATTAAGTCACTCCAGGGTAATAGGGGCCCTTACGAGTAGACTATAAGCTTATAAGAGGTTTATACTATAGTCTTAGCCTTGAGTAAGCCTTAATTATTATAGGTTTTAGATACTATAGTCTTAGCCTTAAATAAGCCTTAACTATTATAGGTTTTAAATACTATAGTCTTAGCTTTAAGTAAGCCTTAATTATTATAGGTTTTAGATATTATAGTCTTAGCCTTAAGTAAGCCTTAATTATTATAGGTTTAAATATTATAGTCTTAGCTTTAAGTAAGCCCTAATTATCTTAGCCTTAAGTAAGCCTTAATTATTATATTCTGAGATATTAATTTAGTCCTTAGACTGAAGATATACCTTAAAATACACTTAACTAAACCTATTTACTTACTTATTACTTGCCTTTAAGTAAAATTATTATTTTACCTTTATATTACCTAGAGTTTATACTCTAGGCTATATATAGGTTATTAGAAGGGGTATTATAGCTCCTATTCTATATAGTATTTTACTAAAGGATATTAAGTTTACCCTTATTACTCTATATATATATGTAATATTTTAAGTATCTAAAGAGCTTTAAAGTTATATTCTTTATAGCTTTAAGAGTTACTTTTATAGTAGTTTATTAGTCCTAGTAATAATTTAATTGGTTTAGACTCTATATATTATACCCTGGGCCTATTAATATACGCTTACTCTCTTTATAAGAAAGAGAGGCTATAGAAAGGATTAGATTTATCTAAAACCTGGACTAGTAATATATAAGCGCCTGTGGCTAAGCTCTCTCTAAATAAGCTTACTATAAGTATTTTCTATAATTAGATAATTCTATAGAATCACGTGATCTGCCAGGTTATAGGGCGTGTGCACTATATTTAGGCCCTAAAACTTGGAATTATAGGGCTTACTACTATAACTTAGTGCTATAACTTAGTGGGTTTTATTATAAGGTATACCTATTATATTTAACCCTTATAACTTAGAAATATAGGGCTTATTACTATAACTTAGAGCTATTACTTAGTAGTTTCTATTATAGCTTAATGCCCTAATATATTACTTCTTCCTTAGTCCCTAATATATCCCTTATATTTATTCTTAGAGTAATACTTAAAGCTTTCTAGTAATACCTAAGGAAATATAGAGTTTTAATATATATATAAGCTTATTTGAAGTTATATAATTAAGGCTTTTATAATATATATAGGAGTAAGAACTTTAGCTAGTATAGTAATATAAAGTAATCTAATCCTAAATCTACTAGTAGATAATAGAAGTGAGAACCTTAACTAGTATAATAATATAAAGTAATTTAATTTTAAACCTATTTATAGCAGTAGTGAGAACTAGCTAGTATAGTAGTATAAGGTAATCTAATCCTAAACCCATTTATAGTTAATATATATATAAGCTTATTTAAAGTTAAATATATATAAGAATAAGAACTAGAAGGGTAATAGAAGTAAAGCTAAAGAGGGGAGATATAAAAGAAGTAAAAGTACATAAAACTAGAGTATAAAAGTATATTTTTTAAAAGATATTTAGCTATATAATATTACTAATTATAAAAATTAAGCTTAATAAATACTAGAATACTTATAACCTTAGTATTAAAGTCCTTAATCTAAAATACTATATATAAAAACTTATTATCCGCCCTTTATATTAATATCTATTTATATAGGACTAGGTATATCTAAGTGTATAGTATTACGAGTAATAAGTTTAGTAGTAGTAGATAATTACTCGAGATCTTAATTAATAATATATTCTTCTAGGGAGCTAGTAGTTATTTTAATTATCTAATAATAAGGGGTAATAGTCTTCCTAGTATTAGGCTTCTTTTAAGAAACCTTAGCCTTCTTAAACTCCTTCTTATTAATCTCCAAGATCTCATTATTATTAGATAATAGAATACTTAAGGAACTAGTAACTAAGAGAATAAAGAAAGACTTCTTTATATTAAACTCCCTTTTTTCATAAGCCTCTATATATTCCTAGTATTTATTAAGCGTAGTAATAATATAGGTTTTGAAATTAATATATAAGTTATTAATAGCCTACTAATTACTAGTAAGCTAGAACTTCGCTTCTTCCTATATAATAAGACTATCCTAAGAGAGTTAACTAATAAGAGTATCTGAGATATTACTAAGGCCAGTGACTTTAATAGTGGCCGGAAAAGGGAATAAGGTAATATCTAAAGTCTCCTTAAATTATATAATAATAGGTATTATTATACTCTTATATATATAAATAATCTTATCCCAAGAAATACTAGTCTCTATAACTAGGTCTCCCTTATTATTATACTTAATAATAATTAACTAAGAGTTAAAAGAGAAGTGATCTTTATTATTAGTATCCTAAGAAAATAAAACTAGAGTATTAGACTTAAGGAAAATAATAAATCCAGCCCTAGCCGCCTAATAATTCCAGGTTAAATAGGCGTTAATTATAAATATCTTAAAGGCATTAGGATTAATATCCTTATTAAGGTCTAGACTTAGATACTTCTTAGTAGAAGAGTTAAGCTAAGTCTTTATATTAGTGGCACTCTCTATTATAACCTTAATACTAGCTTAGGCAAGAGGACTAGTTAATAAAATAACCTTATCTCTTATAATAAAGGATATACTAGCCTTAATATCCTCTATATTACCCTAGTAATAAGAGTAATAAATAGTATGATCATAGCTACGCATGATGCAAGTGCCTTTAATAGAGATATTTTTTATATATTATTTATATTATTATTAAGTAATAAGGGTATTATTAAGGGGGGGGGAGAAAGAGAGAGAGCTGGCTCACAGCTGCGTAGCGTAGCGCGTCACGTGCACTAAGCGAAACGATTACGTAAGCGAGCCGGGCGCGGGCCGCTAGCTGGGCGATTGCCCAGGCGCCCCGGCACCGGCTCTATTATCGTCTTCTAAAAATTATAAAACTATACTCTACGGTCGCATTAAGATAAAAAGTAAACCTTTAGAATCGTCTAATTGAGCTCTTCATTTTAGTATAGACGGAATTCCTATCTTAT